>OY759218.1:41141317-41181570 GCA_963662175.1 Aradus depressus | reverse complement strand
TATAGATTCATCTTAAAATTTTGAAAGGCCTAAGGAATATTACGTAGAAAAATAAAACAAAGAGGAATTTCACTATTTACTTTTTTAAGTCCCCAGCTAAAAGAAGTACAGAGGAAATTATGTAATCGATAAAGTAGTATTCTAAAGGAGAGTACGGTAACAGGTAACCTCCCCGCTGAATATCCACTGCCTCCTAGATATCAGTGGTGCCCGTAGTCCCACTATGAAATTTCCATCTGTCCTAGGGGGCGTCCCTAAATTACGTAAGACGATTAGGGGGGGGGAGGGGGGGGGGCGACCGAATCTTACGAAATCTTACGTGGGGGGGGAGGGGGGGGGGGGGGGTCATTGAAAATCTTACGTAAGAGAAAAAATACCTAATATATTCCAATAAACATAATAGAAAAAATTTTCATTGCGTAGCCAAAATTACTGTTTTTTCACTTAAATTACATGAAGAAAAAATGTTTTTTATTACGTGTATTCGTTCTGAATCGAAAACGGTCTGAAAAAGCGATTTATAAAATTAACTGACCATTTTCGAGCTTTTGTAACCGAAAATATCGAGTGGAAAAATGGGGTTTTTTGAAAGTGATCGATACTATCGTTTACGATATCGTACACACGATAGATAGTATCGATCGCATTGGTGTTTGTTTTGACAAACAGCTGACAGTGGTTACATCGTGCTTTTCATCAATTAATTCTATAAAAACTTTGAAGAACGTGGACCAGCTTGAATATCGTAAACGCGAATGAATCCGACAGTGTTTGAGACAACTTAACGACATTGGCAGGCTACTTATATCCGCAACTTTTTGATGCTTGGGTAGCATGCTTTAGGCAAAAAACTCGTCAATGTTCTCAAAAAGAGACGAAAGAGTTTTGGAAGGAAAAAAAACAAGGAGCATAGAAATGATACAAAAGCTTTCGAAAAATGTATCATAGAGAAAATCGAAGCATTGAAACAAAATGCTACAAAAAAAAAATCTGAAAGCATGAGTTCTTTCCTTAAAAAGGTAAGAAATGTTCCGTTTTGTGTAATAAATTATTCTAAAATTCGCATTATATAGCAGTGTTGGTATCCTATTTTCTATGATAATGTACGGTAATTCCCAAAATTTTCAATCTTGCGTAAGATTTCTGGGGAGGGGGGGGGGGGGGGGGGTCGAGCGGATCTTACGAAATCTTACATGGGGGGGGGGGGGGGGGGGGGGGTCTAAAATGGTCGAAAATCGTCTTACGTAATTTAGGGACGGCCCCCTATCGCCTACACTGTTTCTATACGCTGTTTCTTTTACTTGATATCATGTTCTTCGATGTAGTTTTTAAAAATATTTTTCACTTTACGTTTGACAGATATAAAAAATCTCTCTGGATCACGGATACAAATAATATTTTTTATAAATATCAATTCCACATTATTCTTAAATGCTTTAACCAATCCAAGTCTGTCAGGTAGCTGCTTACAGCGAAAGGCTTTAGATTGTTCCGTCATCGTTGATACTTCAACTCCACTTTGGTCGTCGGAATGGTACCTATTTTAGTGTTAGAATATGACTTATATAAAGAAAAGACTGGATCTAGACTCAAGATATGGTGAGGGGGCCTCTGGATTATTCTATCGATGTAGAAAAATATATAATCGATTGTATGACTCAAGGTACTCTGCTATCTAGGAAGCAGTGGATAACCAGTGGGAAGGTTACCTGTTCCCGTACTCTCATTTAGGATACTACTCGATAAGAAATTAAATTTTTAATTTTCAATGGAGTTTCCGGTTTTCCAATGATTACAAAAATTAGAAAAAATTTCGTCGGTAAATCACCGGCAATGTATTTCCTCAGAACGAATTAATCAATTTAGTGTTCGTTCATACTCCAAAACCAATAGACCGTTTTGGCTAATATTCGACAGTTGACATACATATGGGTTTCTGAATTCTCATACTAAATTTTGTGTCGATAGATTCATTATATCAGCAGTTTTTAAAATTAGGTTTTAAAGGAGGGTGCTCCTTGCATTGTAGCAATATCACCCAGTCTACGTGAGAAAAGCTCGGGGATCAAGGGGATACTGGGGGACTTGGATTGGCCATCGGCGGAACTATTGCGCCGTTCGTCCTCAGCCCATCAGCAGGTATAATATTACACAAAATTTTATATGTAAAATCAAAATCCCATAAAGACGAAACCTATTAATTTTCCGCTAAAAGTCAATAGTCGACTTACATAGGGACTTCTGGATTCTAAACGTTGTGTCGATATATTCTTACATCGGCAGATATTAAGAATTTTGAATTGAGCTCTCTTTGTAGATTCCCCCATTCCCTTAGGCCGAATTCGATTATCGCATTCACAGACGCAGAGGTACAGACAGACATGACATATGTATAAAAACGGGGGACGGAAAACATGAAGTTCCGGTGAAAACTCGACATCGAATTTCTAACTGATTACATAACTTCCCCTCTACTTTGTATAACTGGAAATTGGGCATTTCGAAGGGTGGAGGGTATTCTATTACTTTTGATGAATTCACCATATGTTTTCAGGGATTGGGGGTGTCCCAACTTCGATATGACATTCAATTCAATACCTATCTTCTTGTATACTGAGCTCAAGATCGCGGGTTCGGAACCCGGTCGAGGCCCTTAGGTTTTTTATCTCGAAGGTAATCATGTTCGGATGGGACGTGAATGATGATCCCAAGCCTATACTATGTCAGGTAGTTGTTAAAGACTTCTAAGTAACTAAACTTGGGTAGGCAAGACTTAGGATTCCCACAGTAGAGTCGGGCTCAGGTCCACTTGAGCGATGAGCGCTCTGATAGTAGGCTATATGACCCCGTAGTTAAAGCCCGGGCAAGAATCACAATACTTAACTAACATACAAATATGAAACAAAAACCACATTTTACTACTTTTTGTCCTGACTTAAATTCTGCACAGACATTCAAAATTACCCTTAACACAAAAGCGTAACTGCTACACATTTCTACTAAAGTCACTCTGGAATATGGCTCACAAATCTACGGTTCGGCTAAAATATCTAACCTGAAACGTATCCAGGTTTTCCAGTCAAAGACACTCACTCAGACTCATTTCACAATGTCCACCATACGTAAGTAACAGAACACTCCACAATGAACTCATGATAAACACAGTACACGACACAATTCAGGACCTTTACAGACGATTCAACAGCAAATTGCATTCACACCCAAATCCATACATCCACTCACTTTCTTCACCACACTTGCCACACAATCCTGCCAGGAGATTGAAGAGGAGGTCGAACCGTGACTTACTATAATCCCAAATTGCAACCCCCCACTTGAAACAAAATCATAATATCCCCATTCATTGATAATAACCATAATATTCATTGTTTTTAATTTCGCCCTGAGGAGCTACCGCTGGGTGGCCTTCCTCTCTCACGCCAATCAAGACATCCACATTCAATGTAGTCCTCTTGGTAGCTGGTTGTTGCGTGATGGCAACAGTTGCGACCAACATTTAAAAAAAAAAATCTGAAAATAGATTATTTTAAAAGAAAAACGACACAAAGATAATATTGAGCGGATGTATATTTCTGGAGATATTCAGGGTGGTCCAAATTTCAATACGATATCCACTTTCTTCCCAGAGACATAAAACAAATACCATTTTTTGTCCTAATCTTAAAGCGGTCAATTCAACCTCCCCTCTGGAGAGGGATGGGGGTGGTGGTAGGGTGGGGTGGCTCTGCCCCCGAACTACACTTTCTTTCAAATGGACTCTTTGAATATCTGAATATTATTGTTTTCATTCAAAACTATTTCTTAGCATTCCGTTTCGATGAGGAAATACCTCATTTTACCTCATATTTATGCATCGCACGAAAACTTAAAGCCAGGGTTGCCAGTCAATATCAGCACTCCATTCGAACTGATGCTGCCTTAAAGAAGAGAGAAAGGTCTTATTCGTCGTCGGTTACTAAGGCCTTCCAATAACAGAAGGAAATTACAATACTCTCAGTTATTCAAAACTAAATATGTCCAAAAATTTAAAAAAATCTATTATAGGATTTGAAAAAAAAATTCATAGCGACCTATTCGAAAGAAAGTGTGGTTGGAAGTGGACGCCTAGGTGTTAGTGGGAGGTTGAATGACCGATATAAAATTAGGACTACAAATGTTGTAATATTGTACTTTTCTCATGTCTTTTTAAGTTATGATATAGAAGAAATGAGAGAAAAGTGTATATCGTATTGAAATATATAATCTATATTGTTTTTGTGTCATTTTTCTTTTCAAGTAATCTAGTTTCAGAATTCGAAAAAAAACATTAAGGCGTAGTCAAGGTCCACGTCATAGATTTTCCGTGTAAACGTAGAGATGAAATCATTTTTCATTTTCTTTTCGATGCTGCCGTAGCTCTTGCATTTGCTCGGCACTAGACTTTTTAGGTTTTTTAAATTCCTTTTAATGCGAGCTTTCCTCTGATTTGCGTTTTCTATAATTCCGCGCATATTTACGATTCATATGAGACATCTTTAATTTTTTTGCAATTTTCAATTTAATACCGATTTTTACTTATATTTCGGCGAATATTTTTATTGTTTCACTTTAAGTCCTAGTAGTGCTCCTTAAGCTCTTTACAATGACACCCAAATCAACGTCCTATCTAAACGCGTTATCACGCTACACTAATTTCTAATTTTACACAACGTTAATTCACAACAATCATCCGCCGGCGCCCACACTAGCCCGTTAATGTTAGTTTCATGTTTGTAACTGCAACGGTCTGTGAGAAAATAAGGTGTCGCAATGAACTTTATGTCAGAAAGAAATAACAAAAGAAAACAATTATTACTGCAAACAATTTTCAATTAGGTCAACATATAAGCGATATCTTGTAAAATGTCATGTTAAGCCCAAAAATAAAGTTCAATTTTCATCTGATTTCGGCCAAAATCTAATCTGATCTATGTTAGTATCACATACACACAGATAGACATAATCGAGAAAATGGTCAGAGAACCTTGAAAAGTGATATTCCATTAAAAACTAGATATGGGATTTTTGCACAATTACAATATTTCCTTGTATGAAATATATGAGAAAGTAAAAATAACAATTTATCTTTCTGTTTTACAAAGTAGGTACATACTTGAAATATGTTATACGAAAGAAATATTTTTCTCCCACTGTGCAAAGTTCCCGCAGATCACTATGATTGGAGATGTAAGCAAACGGAAATATAACAAACAAATTACTCTTGACAAGAGACGCAGGAAAACAGAAGCGCTGGTGGAAGAAGCTAGAATCATTCACTTAATATTATTTTCGACAAATAGATTTATCTCCCTTTTTCATAGCTCCTAGGGAGTGGACGTAGCTCAGTCTAGTAGGCAGGGTGGGGATCGCGCATAGACAGTATCTTAGTCTGAATATATATTTTCTCAGAAATGGCGTTTAGTAAGGGGTTTTCTATAACGCTTTAATTAATGCTGGCTTCAAAAAGTGGTCTGCAGGTGGCCAAGAACTTATTACGATAACCACGCTATACTACCACTTTATTACGATAACTACCCTGTTACCAATATTATTATTACGGCTACCAGTTTATTACGATTATAACCAGTTAATTAGGATTATTCTCTCGAGGGTGTACGCAGTGGAAGTGATATCTAAAAAGGGGTAGTGGTGTCGTAATAAAAGAGACACAAGAGAAATAGATAAATATATATTGTACTTACAATTGGGGTGCAGGCACGGCTCGGCAGATATAAGTGAAATAACTAGATACAATTAATAAATATAATACAATAGACTCACAATGAAAAGTTGAAGACAAGAATACAAATACAAGATAGTGAATATGTGGTAGTACAAAAGTGAGTGTGTCTCGCTCTGCCGGCCTGCATAATGCCATAGAACGGCCTAGACTGTCGTTTAGATCCTTCCATTATGGAAAATTGGATATTTCTATATATAAGGTATTTACAATGGTTTTGTTCTATATTTAATTTATTATTACATATATATACATCTTTAACTTTATTTTACAAAACTTATATCGGCCTTATAATATATATTTTTGCAAAACTAAAGTCTAGACAAGGGGTCGATTTGGTCCATTTTTCTATTCGTTCTATAAGGTCTATTTATTCCATCTGGATCTAAATTACATCAGATTATTTGTCCCATAAATATAATATTATATGTCCCGATATATTTTTATAATATTAATTATTAATTTAGTGTCAGTGTAGTGTATGTATATTTGGTGGTATATAGGGGATTCTGGGAACAAGGAATACAACCATATATATGGTGACGAACTTCCTACAAAAATGATTGAGGCCGGATGCAGAAAGTCATGTGTGTAAAAATGGGAAGAGCTGTCAGTCCGTCTATGGTTTGAGACGTTTCTAGTGAAACAGTACAAAAAAAAAAAAAAAAACACCTGTGTGGAAATACCATTGGAAGGGAAGGCGAAAAGTTGATATGAACAATTTCGAGAACGAAGGGATATAAAGAAAATCATTTTGGGAGGAGTATGAACATTAGGGACTAGAAGTGGTGGGAAAGTTGTGTAATGGGTGGAGGAGCTGGGACAATAAGTGAGACTTGCAACAGACTGCGGCACCTCCAAATGGGTGATTTTATTGTCAACTGATATTGCTCCCGGATTTGATAGAACAAGGGAGAGATTCCACCATTCCAAACCATACTAACCACACTTTATTTCTTACTGACCCTGGTCGCAGGACATGAAGATGTCATATGGAGACTCGGAAATAGAAATCCGACATTCAAATGACAGGATAAGTAGGATAATAGCGGACAAGGAAAGATGGGAGAGCAGCTACTTCATTGGTTGAGGTGGATACAAGTGGTTCAATAGGACAATTATCCAAGATCCGCACCAGAAGACATTGAGAAAAGCCATCGTTCCTGGAATATCTGGAGTTCCTGAACAGCCTGCACTGGAATCTCTTCTCTTGACCCCATAGAAGCGCCTTGTAAAATCTGTTGTAGTGAGACGCAGTAGAACTGAGGAAGGGTCATTGCAAAACCTGGTCGAATCGATCTCTTCTCCTTATTGACAATGTAATAGAAATGATGAACGAAACCCCGAAATGATGAACGAAACCCCTCTAAACCTCCCGGGTAAATGTGAAGGTTACTCACATTTTTGATGGAGAATCTCGGGTAAATCCTCCTTCAACTCAGGAGAATTGAGGAAACATTACTTTCGAAACGGTCGTTCATTAAAGAGGCAAGAGAATGGGAAGCTGTGTTAGTGAGAGGATGTTATATGGGCCTTTAGGCTTTGAATAACATGAGTACAAAACCCGCCCCGCATCTGCCAATGTGTGACACCCTGGTGTGATATATGAAATTACACACATTGTAATTATTACAATATTATAAAATTAATTATATTTATTTGTATTTAAAAAAAACAGTGAAGTAACTAAATTAGTAAATAAATGTATGAAGTCTCATTAAGTATGAAGTCTCACATGTTTTAAAACGAACAAATGAGTGGAGACAAAAGACGACCAGCAGCTGTTCTAATTAGGGTGGAGGAGTCTAAGTTGGGTTGTGGAGGGGAGATGAGATGTGAAGGTGGGCATGCTAGGAGTGAGAAAAGCTTAAGGTGTGGTGAACCAACAAGATGTGAAATAACAATGAAATCGATGGGCAAAGGAGGTACTTTTATTTATTTATATGCTTTTTATGCCCTATATAACTTTGATTTGAAGAATGGCCAATATTTATTAGTTTGTAAGATTTCTTTAAAAAAAATTAATTTAATGTTTTTTTTTAATTTTTCATTATTTAGGTAACAAATTTATAATGTATGTGATTTGAAGAATGGCCAATATTTATTAGTTTGTAAGATTTCTTTAAAAAAAATTAATTTAATGTTTTTTTTTTAATTTTTCATTATTTAGATAACAAATTTATAATGTAGATGTAAGTAAATAAACCCAAATATTTGTTCTTTTATTTTATGCTATTCATTGTCCCTGTTTACCTACTAAGATCATTTATTTATTCCTTTGGATTAGACTAAATATTTTTGCAAAATTTAGAAAAAAAACAATATGGCATCTCTTTAGTTTAGAAGAAATCCAAATGAAAAGTTTGTTAATTGAAATTTTTAAAAAAATACGTGCATTTTCTTCAAAATTGCACGTCTTGAACTATTCATGTTTTTTATTAGGGCCCTTTTCGGAAACTACTGTAGAAATCAAAATTTAGTAATTTTATTTTAATTTTATATTTATTTATTTAATTATTATTTAACTTTATTTTTTTATCGCACTGGACATGAACAGAAATTCCGACAAATTCTAAAACCCGTTGTAGTCCGACGATATAGATGTAGAAGTGAGGAAGGCGTATATTTCGTTCTATCATACATTTGTATTGAATATTAATAAGGAAAATAAAATATTCACAAATACCTTTATATTCCCAAACACGATCCTGGTAATGTTAGAAAATCGTTCAGATTAATGAGAGAAAAAAAAAAAACATTAGAGAAGTATCGATTTGTCTAAACAAAGTTCTCCCCCCCCCCCCCCCCCCCCCCTTCTTTTAACCAATTCAAAAGTTTGGCCAGAATGGAAATTAGGGCTTCAGGGAATGGGTTTAAATTAGTTCGTCGTAGTCTGTAATCAAGGTTCAGACCGAACATAAAACAAACTAAAGGCTGGAATCATGAAAAACAATATCATGTAACCACTATTATGAAACAGAAAACCATGAAACTTAGCATCAAGAAGCCATACTATAAAGTTATAGTTTCTGTTTTCACATTTGTTCTCTCCACAGACAGGAAATTTGCAGGGAATGTTCAAGGTGAACTGGTTCGATGGATAGGTTACTTAGCGTACCTGCTGGAGAGGAGTACAAGGGACTATAGGGCTGCGGCCCCCGGCTGCCAACCCCAGCGGGGGACTCCACCCCCGGGGGAAGCATCGCTCGCATTTATCTAGAATTCTGTATAAACTTAAATTTTTTTTCTCATTGTTCAAAAGGATATATCTGTGGTCACAGGGAATAAATTGGTAAGTCTAAATTCGTAACTTTTCAGGGCAGCACTTTTTTACTTTGCATTAATCGTGTAAATCCAGTTTTTGGAATAAATAAATTATGTTTGCATCATATTTAATCATGTTCCTTCTAAATCTATAGAAGTGAAATGCCTCTTTAAAGTTGATTTAACTGAAAACACCCTCTTCACTTGGAATAGTCTGCCGTAGTGAATAAATAGTTAAATGCAGTTATCTCGTGAATGATTCCACAAAGAAGTAGATTGTTGATTTAACCGAGAACATATACAATTTTTACGAGATACTAAGAAACCCACATTTTTATCATTTCGAAAGTATTAGAGTCCTGAGCTCCCAACTTCTTCACAGTGCGCAGATGGCTTGGGAGATGATCACAATACACTTAACTCATTTTGGCCATTTGACGACTTATAACTTTTTATTTTCTTTGCAGAGGTTCTCCACCAATATTCTATTATTACTATCGTAATTATCTTTACTTAATAATTATTGATTTTTAGCCATTCACCAGCTTCAGATGAAGTAGTGTAACACTTGGGGTTGGGAGCCAGCGAAGCTAACCACCCCATCACCAAGTTCCCCCTTGTCCTAACTAATAGTGCTGGGAGACAGGGCTTTATCCGGCAACAGTCACTTATCCCCTTTCCTGCTGACCTTACCATCCTATGGGACCCTTCCCATAAATATCCCATCTGAATATTGGCTTCCCATTTACATTTTTAACTTTCCAGAAAAAATAAATAAAAATTGTCGGTGAATACCTCCCCAACATGAAATAATCAACTGAGTTTTAGCTCTCCCTCTAACACCAATCGAGCGCTTTGGCTAAAAATTAAGAGTTGACTTAAACAGGGAGTTCTAAATCTTATTCTAAATTTCGTGTTGCTCCCTTCGGCCGATTTGGCTGAAAATGAGTAAGTGTCGTCTTTATAGAATTCTTCACATACTGAATGCGTATAAAAACATTCCTTTATTATGGTTTTTGAGTTGAGTCAACCCCTCTCTGGTTCCTGGCTTCCCTTCGGCCGATTTCGCGGAAAATTAATATGCGTTGTCCTCATGGGGCTTCAAGTTACATATGAAATTTCGTGTCAATACAATCTCATATCATCTGTTACATTCATTCTGTCAGGTGATGTCGTGTTCCAAGCACACAAAGGCAGAGTGTAAATTTGTTTTTCATTTAGGAATCGGAGGTCGGAAATCGTGAAGTTCCTGAGAAAACTCAACATCGAAGCAAAATACTTTCCAATTTCAATATATTATTATAATATGATTATTTTATTTTTATTTTTTCGTGTACATCTACCTAATTTAAATTATTCTATGTTATAGAGGATGAAAGAGGAATAAAAATATCAATCGTATAAGTAATTGTTTTTTCAAATCAAACTTTTATTTTATGTAAATAACATTTTCTGTCGAAAATAATAGCATTAAGTATAACACTTGGCAAGAATTTTAACACATAAATTAAAGTTGAAAAACACTTATTGTAGATAATAAAAAAAACAATCAAGTAGGTACAATGGCATTAGATTCAACTATTTTGGTTGTTTGGTCTTGGGTGCCGGTTTATATGTTTCTTGATGGTGTCTCAAGAGGTGATCCAGCTTCTGCAGTGGGTTGTTTGGTCTTGGGTGCCGGTTTATATGTTTCTTGATGGCGTCTCAAGAGGTGATCCAGCTTCTGCAGTGGGTTGTTTGGTCTTGGGTGCCGGTTTATATGTTTCTTGATGGCGTCTCAAGAGGTGATCCAGCTTCTGCAGTGGGTTGTTTGGTCTTGGGTGCCGGTTTATATGTTTCTTGATGGCGTCTCAAGAGGTGATCCAGCTTCTGCAGTGGGTTGTTTGGTCTTGGGTGCCGGTTTATATGTTTCTTGATGGCGTCTCAAGAGGTGATCCAGCTTCTGCAGTGGGTTGTTTGGTCTTGGGTGCCGGTTTATATGTTTCTTGATGGCGTCTCAAGAGGTGATCCAGCTTCTGCAGTGGGTTGTTTGGTCTTGGGTGCCGGTTTATATGTTTCTTGATGGCGTCTCAAGAGGTGATCCAGCTTCTGCAGTGGGTTGTTTGGTCTTGGGTGCCGGTTTATAAGTTTCTTGATGGCGTCTCAAGAGGTGATCCAGCTTCTGCAGTGGGTTGTTTGGTCTTGGGTGCCGGTTTATATGTTTCTTGATGGCGTCTCAAGAGGTGATCCAGCTTCTGCAGTGGGTTGTTTGGTCTTGGGTGCCGGTTTATATGTTTCTTGATGGCGTCTCAAGAGGTGATCCAGCTTCTGCAGTGGGTTGTTTGGTCTTGGGTGCCGGTTTATATGTTTCTTGATGGCGTCTCAAGAGGTGATCCAGCTTCTGCAGTGGGTTGTTTGGTCTTGGGTGCCGGTTTATATGTTTCTTGATGGCGTCTCAAGAGGTGATCCAGCTTCTGCAGTGGGTTGTTTGGTCTTGGGTGCCGGTTTATATGTTTCTTGATGGCGTCTCAAGAGGTGATCCAGCTTCTGCAGTGGGTTGTTTGGTCTTGGGTGCCGGTTTATATGTTTCTTGATGGCGTCTCAAGAGGTGATCCAGCTTCTGCAGTGGGTTGTTTGGTCTTGGGTGCCGGTTTATATGTTTCTTGATGGCGTCTCAAGAGGTGATCCAGCTTCTGCAGTGGGTTGTTTGGTCTTGGGTGCCGGTTTATATGTTTCTTGATGGCGTCTCAAGAGGTGATCCAGCTTCTGCAGTGGGTTGTTTGGTCTTGGGTGCCGGTTTATATGTTTCTTGATGGCGTCTCAAGAGGTGATCCAGCTTCTGCAGTGGGTTGTTTGGTCTTGGGTGCCGGTTTATAAGTTTCTTGATGGCGTCTCAAGAGGTGATCCAGCTTCTGCAGTGGGTTGTTTGGTCTTGGGTGCCGGTTTATATGTTTCTTGATGGCGTCTCAAGAGGTGATCCAGCTTCTGCAGTGGGTTGTTTGGTCTTGGGTGCCGGTTTATATGTTTCTTGATGGCGTCTCAAGAGGTGATCCAGCTTCTGCAGTGGGTTGTTTGGTCTTGGGTGCCGGTTTATATGTTTCTTGATGGCGTCTCAAGAGGTGATCCAGCTTCTGCAGTGGGTTGTTTGGTCTTGGGTGCCGGTTTATATGTTTCTTGATGGCGTCTCAAGAGGTGATCCAGCTTCTGCAGTGGGTTGTTTGGTCTTGGGTGCCGGTTTATATGTTTCTTGATGGCGTCTCAAGAGGTGATCCAGCTTCTGCAGTGGGTTGTTTGGTCTTGGGTGCCGGTTTATATGTTTCTTGATGGCGTCTCAAGAGGTGATCCAGCTTCTGCAGTGGGTTGTTTGGTCTTGGGTGCCGGTTTATAAGTTTCTTGATGGCGTCTCAAGAGGTGATCCAGCTTCTGCAGTGGGTTGTTTGGTCTTGGGTGCCGGTTTATATGTTTCTTGATGGCGTCTCAAGAGGTGATCCAGCTTCTGCAGTGGGTTGTTTGGTCTTGGGTGCCGGTTTATAAGTTTCTTGATGGCGTCTCAAGAGGTGATCCAGCTTCTGCAGTGGGTTGTTTGGTCTTGGGTGCCGGTTTATATGTTTCTTGATGGCGTCTCAAGAGGTGATCCAGCTTCTGCAGTGGGTTGTTTGGTCTTGGGTGCCGGTTTATAAGTTTCCTGATGGCGTCTCAAGAGTAAATTAGATTAGAGATGTTTTCGCCAGAGATCTTGTGGAAGTTCATTGTAAATACTAATGAATAAAAAACTTAAAAACAAGTCAAAAAAATCCCACTTTATTTATATGAACACAATATATTTCACTCGTTAGAGCATTCTCAAGTGTACAGACATTAGTCTGTATCTGTCTGTACACTTGAGAATGCTCTAACGAGTGAAATATATTGTGTTCATATAAATAAAGTGGGATTTTTTGACTTGTTTTTAAGTTTTTTATTCATTAGTATTTAAATTAGATTACTTGGAACTAGTTTTGAATAACATTTAGCACTTTTCCCTTCATCCTGTTTGATAAAAAAAACTTCCACACGTCCGATTTTGGCGGCATACTGAAATGAACACTACGCTTCACATTTTCAAGTTCCATGACCAACACACTAACTCGAACTGAGAAATAGAGTTAGATAGAAAGGAAACTGGAAACAAGAAAAATAATATGGGAAAGGAGTTTCTTGGAAGAAGGCCCATGATAGAATCATAATAGACGTGATTTCTGCTTTAGCACTCTTTACAAGGAATTGGATCGGTTTTGTGTTCAAGTGGCAAGCGTTCATTCAAAATATTCAAATATTTCTATAAAGACAGTCTGTTTCCGATCAAAGTTGATTAACATGGGTTGAAAGGTTTTCTATTTTATTTTTATTTATTTATATTTTATTCAAAACGTATCTACATCGATAGTAACTTGGACTGTCGATAGCTATAGTTATGAACTAACGATTTATGACCTCGTAGTTGAAGCCCGAGCATGGGGCACAAAAACAATTACAAGATTGAAACAATTAACTGAATAATTGAAATGTTATGTGACGAACACCATATGATGTTATTTTTATTGTCTGTAACATTTTTTCAACAATTTTATACATCAATTTTCAAATCAATCTGCTGTGGAAATTGAAATGTCAGACCAAACTAAGATTGAAAGGTAGATATTTGAAATACACTGAAATTTAATTCAAATATTCAATATAGTGAAATTCAAATTGATATTGGAAACCAGACATTTTTTTTAATTATTTTTTATTATATCATGAAGGTACAGGGTGGTTTAGACTCAATGGATCACCAGTTTTTCTCTGAAAATATGCGAGCTACCAAAATATTTCATGTCTTCTTGATTTTTGCCAAGGAATCTAAAACCATTTTATACAATTTTTCAAGTATCGGACGGATCTCCAACTCACATTTCTTATTCTAAATAGGACTACATATTATTTTTGGCAAATTCTGAAACTAGATTAAAAAATAATGAACTTCGAACGGGAACATTCCGTTGGATACTGGCTGAGATATTCAATGTTTAAGTTTGACAACTAAAGAACATTTTTCCTAACAGTATTTTTATTTTATATATTTTTTTTAACCATAAATGTATTTTTTTACTTTTTTATATATTAATATTCCTTTAATATTCTAATCGTGCAAAAATCCGAGATCAAGTTTTCAACGGATTTTCAAGTATATAGATCTCCCGAATACGTTTTGATTGTTTTCGCGATGATGTCTGTGTGTATGTCTGTGCTCATGAACTTGAAATATGAGTTGAAGATGTCACATGAGCTAAATTAGATTTTGGTTTAAATCAGGCGAAAATTGATATATACAATATAATTTTTCAAAGGTCGCCCTCTGCGAGATACTTGCCAAAAACCGACCCAAAATGTTGTATTGAAACCAATTTTTTTAGACTTTGCTTGATTCATGCTGAAACGATTAGTCCTATCGAAAAATTGATTTCTACCAAAAATGTTTCTTATTAAATTTTCAACTTGTAAAATGTCCTTAGATTTGAGATAGTAAATATACGTACAAAGTTATGGCGCATCAAGAATGTAAAATAAATTTCCATTGTAAATATTTCTAAGTAATTTTTAAATTGTAACAATTGTAAAAAATGTTTTTATTACCAGTTGTTCCTATTAAAATGAAAAAACAAAAAAAAAACAGGAAAAAAAAAGATGTATGTGATGTGGCGATAGGCATTTTTTCTATCTATACCACTACTTTTAGATACTGATTTTGGGAGTTATCTCCATGCTTTGTTAAAATGAAAAAAATTAATGAGAGAAAAATATATAAATGCTTATATATATATGCCAAAAAATATATTACTGTAAATAATATAATATATCCCAAAAGGCAGTAGCCACGTAAAGTCCAGTCGTACCCGGAGAAATATGCCTACGTCGTTCGGCCATCCGATGATCGTGACCACCGCTGTTGCCAATTCTCCACAATCCATTCCTGGACAATGTCCTTGCAACGCTCCAGTCTGAACTGTCCTCGCATCTCTTCGGAGACTGTGCCAGTTCGTCTATGGCGGCTTGAGCGTGAAGGGTTAGAGCAGCTCGACTATCAGCGTGCACCGTAACAACGAGGTCATCAGTCCGTCAAAGAGTATCGTCCAAGGACCGAGCCCTGAGGGCAGCCTCTAGTGATGTCCACTGTAGTGCTAGCATATAGCTGACTCATGGTCGCAGATCGATCGCTGTGAAAGCTGGAAATCAGCCCAAACACAATCCAAGGCAGTCTCACAGCCCGCAGCCGCGTGAGGATGGCAGGCCACCAGGCGCAGTCGAAGGCCGACGCGATTTTAAAAGAAAACAAGGTGCATATTTCCCACTGTCATCTCCCTACAAAATCAATCGACCGTTTGCGCTAAAAATCAATAGTTGACTCAAATGGGGACTAAATCATACTAAATGTTGCGTCGATTTGCCCTTCCCTTCGGTCGATTTGTCGATACATTCATTCTGTCGGGGATTATCGTGTTCACGCACACACACACACACATATAAAACATCACGGTCAAAACGTTTTCAGGGGACCGTGAAATCCCGTTGAAAATTCAGGTTAGATACTAGCTAGCTCGAGCTGGTAGGCAGGGAGGAGATGGCCTGCCGGGCCTTATAATCGTAAACAGATAGTAGATTTAAGGATGCATTCTATTTTTAGGTAACTTTTGGAATTGACCATTTTGAGAACCCTTCGTCTGTGGTAGACTTTATGAATGAATTTCCTCCAATTTTCAAAGGGCTGCCTTTCAGCTGAGGTTAGTTGGTTAAATTTTTCATATGTTTGCCTCCGGCCGGTGTGGTCTGAGAGTTGCTAAACAAGTTGGACTCAGTAAAGACCGCCCACCCCCTCTCTCGCGGTATTGACTCTGAGGCTGTCTGCCCGCCTGTGGTCGCTCGCTCCCCTCCTGCGGTCTCTCCCAGGTATCCCTTCTCAGATACCCTAGTAAATTCTGTTCCTCCTTTTGATAAAATCCCATCCTTTGAATTCAAACTACCGGATAAACCAATTCACAGTTGGGGGGCGTCCCTCCCTGGCCTCGAAACTCCGGATCCTTCTTACTTCCTATAGGGGCGGATCAAGGAAAAGGCACCCAAATATACAAACATAAATAAATAAAACAAACTTTTGAAATATTGGCTATTCCACAAAATGTTTACTTCCCCCGCACAAATTAATTAAATAACTTTTCGCTCTCCCTCTAAAACCAATTTACCGTTTTGGCTATAAATCGATAGTTGAGTTCTAAATCATTCTAAATTTTGTGTCGATACATTCATTACATCGGAATATATTAGGATTTTTGAGTTAAGCGTCTTCTCTGATCCTTCGCTCCGCTGAAAATTAATAGATATTGTCCTTGGCCTCAGTATTCTTGGGTTATGTAATCGGTTTGAAATTCGATTTTGAGTTTTCACCGAAATTTCATGTTTTCTGATCCCCTGGGTTACGAAAATTGGGAAAAAAGTTTGTCTGTGTGTGGGTCTGTAACACGAAATGATTTATTTGTATGCAGACACTTATTGATTTTAAGTCCAATAGGGCAAAGGAAGGGGGAGGCATAACACTCTATTAACTCCCGTTGTAATGAATGAATCGACACAAAATTTAGTATGAGGATTCAGAAGCTCACAGAATTAACCTTGATACAATGTCTATTTCTCCAAGCAACTAACTGCCTCAACTTAATACAAACAAATTAATATTGAAAATATAAAAAATATATGAATCATTGTTGTCGCTGCTATATGTGATATTTGTGAAATAACGTTTGTACATTTAACAAAACGATTACTGATGACGTGAGAAAATTAATAAAATTAATATCAGAGGTTGTTTCTTATTTTTCAATTGGTGTGCTATATGATCTCAACCAGAAAACCCCTGTGACCTTAGAGCGACGCTATGCCTCCCACCACACCACTAAGGTGGCTGAGGTCGACATATTTTTGTTGTCCCTGGCAAGTCTAAGTGAGGTTTCACACCAAAGCCGGGCCGAGCCGAGCCGAGCCGGGCGGAAAACGCTTGAGCGCTAAATACGCAGGGTTTACATGGGAGTATTCAAACCAAGGCCGAGCCGCGCCGGGCGATGCCGAGCGGTTTTGAGCAGTACTACCTACCGCCAATTCGAGCGTTTTCTGCCAAGCCGTTTTTTTCCGTCATTCAGTCTAGTTCGGTGTTTCAGCCCAGTTAGTTACATCATATTGCGCAATATATTGTTTTTTTATTGTTTCAAGTGGTTTTTGTTTTTTTAATTTTTTAATATTATAATGAGTGTTGACATAGAAATATTAATTAGTTCGATTCAAGAAAGACCTCCGTTGTGGCATCAATCTAACAACAAGTACATGGACAGGGATGTGACAATAAATCTATGGAAGGAAGTAGGATGACATTATTTTGCACCACGTTTCAACTGAGACTGAATAAGAAAGAAGCACCTCTCACTACAAGGCTAGAAAACCTACTGAGAGCGAGTCGGCTTCGGTGCGAACGCAGGCAGATTCCGCTCGGCTCGGCTTTGCATCGCTTCGCCCGGCCCGGCTCGGCTTGGCTTTGGTGTGTAAGAAGCCTAAATGTATTGTGACCTCAGAGCGACGAATGCAACCACAATGAGAATATTAATAAATATTAATAAAATTAATATCAGAGGTTGTTTCTTATCTTTCAATTGGTGTGCTATATGCCTCCCACCACACCACTAAGGTTGCTGAGGTCCACATATTTTTGTTGTGCCTGGCAAGTCTAAATGTATTGTGACCTCAGAGCGACGCGTCGCGATGCTTATCACCACACCACTGAGGTGGCTGAGCTCCACATATTTTTGTTGTCCCTGGCAAGTCTAAATGTATTGTGACCTCTGAGCGACGCGTCGCGACGCCTCCCAACACACCACTGAGGTGGCTGAGCTCCACATATTTTTGTTGTGCCTGGCAAGTCTAAATGTATTGTGACCTCAGAGCGACGCGTCGCGACGCCTCCCAACACACCACTGAGGTGGCTGAGCTCCACATATTTTTGTTGTGCCTGGCAAGTCTAAATGTATTGTGACCTCAGAGCGACGCATCGCGACGCCTCCCACCACACCACTGAGGTGGCTGAGGTCCACATATTTTTGTTGTCCTTGGCAAGTCTAAATGTATTGCTTTGTGGATTAGCGTTACGTATACAGAATTAAAACTCTCTAAAAGCTGTAGGTGTATTTTTTTTTTCCACTTCGGCCTAAAATCTAGGTCAACCATGCTTTTTAAAATAACCAAATTGTCAGTGGTGGAACAGACCAGGTCCCATCTAAAAGCTTTGTACTCACCTCTTTTGTATTATCAAACAGAGGCGTAGACAGAACTTTTTCAAAAAAGATCAATGTTAAGTCGCCAACTTTCCGGTAGCATAGCTCACATATGCCTGTGTAACGGCTCATTTGAAAGCTCTTCTATAAAGCTGGTTGATAAACAACCCTTACTTGGTCTTAAGGTTTCCCAAATATATTAATTTTTTACATTCATAATTTTTTACATGAAAATAAGGTCTTTTGAAAACGATAAACAAGAATTTACTGACTTATTGACATTTAGGCATAATATATTTACACCTGTTGATGATAGTTCATCCTTTGAGAAAATTTAGACATAAATAAACATAACTTATTTTTTCGTCAAATCGAAAATTGAAATAAATTTCCCTAGACCCGTTTAAGTCGTCTACGTATGGCTGGGAAATCTTGCGACAATTAGCTCTTTCTGATATAATAATTTAACAACTTACTAAAATTATATGTTTTGGAAGACTTATGTAAATCCTCTCTAATGAGGACTAGATGATAAATTGAGCCACTGGTGAAAGATTGAGTTAATATTTAGACGACGCACACTGGGGCGAGAGGCCTCACAATCTGGCCAAAATATAAAAAAACAGATGCAGATTTTAAGGAGGGAGTGAAGGTGGGTTTATTTCCATACACCTGTACAAACATAAACAAGACCATTGCAGCCTTTAAATACCCTCTACATTGCCTCAGTCTATATTTATATCATTAGCGTCACTGCTTACTAAAAAAACTACTGAAAAAAATCAGTTTTTTTTGTTGCCGGGCATTGCTGGGCACTCGCTCTTTCACCTTATTAAAGTATTTTCATCAGATAACCATAAAATGAATTCCGTTTTTGAGAAAATTTGCGAATTTGGGAGAAACTTAATTTTAAACTTATAAATTAGTCCGAAGAAGACGCAGACTTTTAACTTTTTAGCTATTGCAATTTCTAATTTCAGTTACCTAATATGAATTGTACATTTCTCATAATCTAGTGTGAGCTACAACACGTGTTCACCTTCTCTTGAGGAGCTGATGTATTAATAATAATAATAATAATTTATTTCCGTTAAACCAATACATGGTAATAGGATACGTCAAATGAATTTATACATTAAGATAGCTTATATATTAGATATATAACTAATTGAGTCTAACAATCTATGATTAGTAGTAATAACAAAACTATTTTAAAAAAAGTAAAATGAAATGAATAAAAACTGTACAAATAAATACTTAAAAATATATATATATAAAAAAAATAATAATAATAATACAAGATACGTTTATAATAAGTAGACACATTTTTCAATTTAATAAAAATTAAGATATCTATTTTTCAAAAAAAACTCTTCGGATGTGTCTTTATCCCGTAACGATGTTTCGGGACGTTCTTACGTCCCATCATCAGGTCCCAATGTGGCGAGATATAGAAAATAAAGAAAACAATGTAACTATAACAATATATAAAAAATAATATATATATATATATATTTTAGTCAATTATATATGAATGTATAAAAATGTCTAAATAAATAAATATACATAAATGAATAAATAAAACAATAACGTACATTGGACTGGCTTTTAAGGTGTGGAGGAACTCTGTCAAAATACAGTACTCAATGATGGGTAGGGGAATTTTTTAAGTATTCTTTTCGTGTCGAGCACACCAAAAAACAGTGTATAAGTTTCATAATTTTGGTCAGAAATTTGTTCATTTTGCTTCAGTGTGCGACGTTAGAAAGGTTAGTCACTAGCTTTCCAACGGGCCCTCTTCCAAAGTCCTACAAGCAATAAAACCCGAGATTAAACATCAACTATTCTGAAACATACTGCTTAGCCTCGCTAACTAAAAATCCAAGTTCAAAAAAGAAAATAATGTTAGTAAGGTAAATAAAATGTCATGTTTGGGAACTTCGTCATTTTCAATCATGATTTTTCCCTGTTCAGTTGCAGAGGCGGTCCAGAAACCCAGCTCATATATATAGCCTTTCCAATGAGGACTCCATGATAAATTGTTTCAACTTGGTTGGGAACTTTGCCACATCCTCTCTCCCCCTCTCCAGGCTTCCTTTTGTTCCTATCCACCTGGATGGTTTAACATTTAGTGATTTCAATGGAGTCGAAAATGGCATTCAGCAGTTATTCAACAGAAATATGGAATGTTGAACAAGAGTAATCTCTTTTCTTTATGTCTTTATGTTCCTTAGATTTTATAGAGTGGGGGACTTAAGTACTTTTTTATTTGATTATGCATATTTACAATCGATACAAACCATAAGTAAAGTTGACAATTATGGATAATAAAAAAAAAACGAAACTACAAAATAAAAATGATTATAATATAATAATAAAAATATAATATCTGCCCAGAGTTACGGACATATTTGTGAATCAGCTGAAGAATAAAGATAAGTATTACCTTTTAGAATACCGTTAACACCTTTTATCCCAATATTTACAACTCAGATCAACTCCAACCATACCTAAACCTGAATGCTCCTTTCTCACACATCAAAGCACTAGCTCAACTCCGTTTATCTGGCAAGTACTGTCTTAAAATCAGTTACAAAAATAATGTATACACCCTTAATCCCCAGGAACTTTGTACAATCTTTTTATATATAAAGCTGAAAATGTCTGTGCGTTCTACCGCTATAACTCGCGAACCGCTTGATGGATTTGATTAATTTTTTTTTTAAATTTGTTCGTCATCGTATGTGGAAGGATATAAGCGTATTAGTACCTCAATATCTGGTCCATCCCAGCATCCACCCACGCAATCTTTGTAACTCAAAAACCACTGCAATGATTAATGAGGAATCTTTTTGAATAGATAAGTTTTATCTACCATAGGTTAAGGTCTATTTTTTAATCAACCCCTGGTCCATCCCAGCATCCACTCACGCAATCTTTGTAACTCGAAAACCATTGCAACGATTAATGAGAAATCTTTTTGAATAAATTAGTTTTAGCTCCAAAGCTAGCGTTACTACAGTTGAAGGACTATAAGCCTTATTCCGTATGAATAATTGAAAATTATAACATCATGAATGTACTGTCGAGGAACTGAATAGCCTTATAGGAGATATTGGGAGAAAAGTCAAAGTTCCCCGGGCAACGCCGGGTATTACTGCTAGTCTGCAATAAAAACGAATTGGAAGACGTATACCACCTGTTAATATCTTGTCCGATCAACTCCCCCTTTAGAAGCCACTTCCTGCCACAATGTCAGTATAGACTGATCCAACTTTCATACATTACTCCTGGCCTATAAGAAGAATGATATCTCAAACATTTTCTATTATTTAATCAGCGCTCTGAAACTTAGATCATTCATTGTTAATGAATAATGTATTTCAACTTACATATTATATTGATATTCAATACCTTCATCCCCACTCCATATTTACTGTCTTTGTTACATTATTATTATTATTATTATTAATTTGTAATTACTTATTTTATTTATACTTTTTTTATTTATTTATGATATTTATTTATTTTGTTAAAGGTTCCTTTATACATATATGTCATTATTGAACAGCTGGAAATTTTGGAAATGTTAATGTTAATATTGTAAATGTAATGGTCACTGACTCAATTGTATCGTATATAGGGGTGATCCCTTTAAACAATAATAATTATTATTAATAAAAATATAAATTCAGATCGAAATCCCCCGACATACTATGGCGATGAGGTCTGTCTGTCCCCGTGCGGCTGTCTTTCCCCAAGTGTGTGCTGCGATATGGTAAACCTGATCTAAGGAGAAGCAAGGAACAAATAGAAGATCAGTAGGTAGAACATCCACACAGCTTCTACGAACGTGTGTGGAAGGAAAAGGAGGATTTGGAAGGAAAAAAAAAGAACAGCCCAATAACAATTAAAATATTTCTATATGGTTTAAAAAATATATAATATATATAAAAACAATTTGCGTTATTAATACCAAAATTTTCCAAGTCCTCGCAATATATATATTGATATATATATATATATATTGAGGGCGCAGGTAGCTCAGTGGTATGCGTGCTTGCTTACTCGAAATCCTGCTTGTTCGATGTCAGGTATTCGTTAAAGACCCCTACAATAGGTGAATTAAAATTTTGGGTTGGCAAAATTTAGGATTCCCATAGTAGAGTCGGGCTCATGTCCGCCAGAGCAACGAAAGACTAGTAGGCGATATGACCTCGTAGTTAAAGCTCGGGCATGAGTCATAGTAACTAACTACTAACACATAATAATGTGGATCCTTGAGAAACAATTATTCAAGATATTGCCAACTTTTGGCCACTGCTTCACGTGAATATACATTATCTATTATATTTTTTCATATAATATAAGTTAATTATGTTTTTAATAATTTTTTTATTAATGTTTATTCTTTTCTCTAATATATCCTATATATATATATATATATATATATTGTAGCATGTCTACCCTATAGATAATGCTCAGAACTGGCGATGTCTATGAGAGGATCGCGATCGCTAGGAGCAAAGTATGGGTTGTGTGGTGTTGAATAAACGAGAATTGCATTTGGAAGAGAATGCTCGGAACCAATGATGCCTGCGAGAGAATCGCGATCGCTGGGAGCGGAAAATAAAGAATAATAGAGACACAATGGAAAGGAAGCCAAGATAATTGTCTACATCCGGTGTATAAGGAATAAGCAGTAAAGGTTTTTTTTTCTTACTCCAGGTTTTCACACAACTAGAGGCAGATGTTAATTGGTAATATGCGATTGGCTGGAAATAAAATGGGCGGAGTCCGACGACCAATCAAGCCTGGAGAACTGTCCCCTACCACGGTCGGATATCGGAAGCCACTCCCCGTTTTACTCATTCTTCGCTCATATCTTGGTGGATCACCACGTTCCTCTCTTTGTAAAGCCTAGTTTCAGTATGTGAAAGTACTTTCTTCGCTCATATCTTGGTGGATCACCACGTTCCTGTCTTTGTAAAGCCTAGTTTCAGTATGTGAAAGTACTTTCTTCGCTCATGTCTTGGCTGGTCACCACGTTCTTTTTATATTGTACAGTTGAGTTTAAATATGTGAATTAACTTTCTTCGTTCATGTCTTGGGTGATCACCACGTATCTTTTCTATAAGTAATATCAGTTTGAATATGTGAAATTAACAGTCTTCGTTCATGTCTCGGGTGATCACCACGTATATTATCTGTTTTAATATCAGTTTGAATATGTGAAATAGTCAGTGAGATACACATTTTGAATTCGGACGCGCCGGGTCAGTGAGGGGCGTGAGTTCTGCCGTGACATCGAAACTACGCAGATCTACAGGGACTATGTGAATAGACGATTTCTACGGGAAGTCCAGAAAGGGTGATCACGCCGTCATTCGCCATGGATATCGTATCGAGGTACCTCGTAATTAAGTTATAATTCAGTCCTTCAGACACACGGCCAAATTATGTATATATTCAATTGTTGTTTTGTAAATATGTTCTCATTAAAATAAATATGTTAAAGTTATAGGTTTGATTCATTTCATTCCCCCCCCCACTCATGCTTCTTCTGGTTGACAACAGTAATTAATTATTGTTAATTACTGATGTCAACTAACCGTTAGGATCTTGTAACCGTTCTTCCCGTGGGAGTGCTTTCAGCTATTCAGGCATTGTTTAATTAAAGTCGCGAATTAAATAATTTTCAATTTAATAATTTTTCGATCTCAATTTTATTTATTTTATTAATTACGTGATTTGCACTCACACGAGAGAGAGAGATGGTTATTAATTGGCGCCCGAACAGGGACTTGATTTGTTTATTAATTATGCCAATTAGTATAATTAATGAACCCCACTAATCGGTCCCTTATTAATTAATTAATTTAAAAAAAAAAAAAAAAAAAATTTTTTTTTTTTTTTTTGCTTTTTAACGTAGATTCCAGCCTATTAGGCCACAATGTTATATTTTCACTTAAAGTCGGTATTTAGAATCAAAACTGAAGAAGGATGGGTGAGGGTAGGGACAATGAATGACATCATTTATTGAAATAATTTTATTTTTTTTGTTTTTGATTTTTTTTTTTATGTAGATTTAGTAGGCATTTATTTTACATATTATAACTATTGTTGTATTGTGATGCCATCTGACAGGTCACCATAGAAATTAGGTTAGCACCAGACCTCCCGTATAATTCATTTAATTGTTTTGATATATATTTCTTATCAGAATGGAAGGGAAAGGGAAGTCGGACTTAGAGCCGATACAGACACGGTCTAGGAAAACTATCCGTACGCCCCCGGAGTCCCCGATAGAAAATCCTAAATTTGACCTAGAGGCGATGTTTAAGGCCATGCAGGAACAGATGGGAAACTTGGGAAAGGATTTAAAAGCGGACATGCAGGAACAGATTTCGGGACTAGGACAACAGGGAAAGGCCATGCAGGAACAGATAGGACAGCAGACTTCGGAGATAAAGGAACAAATTTCGGCAATGGCAAATAATATCGAATCCATTAAACGTAATATGGGTACCGTACAATCTGAATCTAGGCAGGACAATTCAGAAGAGAGATATGATAAGCCTACTTCTAAAGTTAGGGACATGGTATGTGTCAGTTATCATGAAGTTACAGGTGGGGTCGTGTCAGAAACACAGCATCGAGATAAGGAGGTCGAAGAAATAAATTCGAACCAAAATATTATTAGTACCGATTGTGAGAAGAGATTCGCCGATATCTCGAAGAGAATAGATACTGTTTCGGGTCAAACTCAGATCTCAACCCCAAAACAAGATGACCGAATGACATTTACCGTACCCGAAGGACATAGGAATTGGCCTACGAACCAGACTTTTGCTCGCGAACAGCCTAGCAATGTCACCTTCCAAGATGTCTACGTGAAAAATTACGAACGTGGTGAGGTGGCGTTACGTAATAGCGTTTTGGATTTGCCCAACCATTTTGTATTTAAATTCTTACTATTCTGGGAAGGACCTTACCAGATTTTAGACAAGGAAAGTCCTCAAATTTTTATTTTAGGACATCTCGGCAGCGACGTAGCGGAAGGAGGAATCTTTTATATGACATCACAGAAGCCGTGTATTAGCGGATAAATTTACAAGCAGGCTAGAGAAGCGCTAGGGCTCTCTTTGAGATTAACGATCTTACTTCAGCCGAGTTAGGGGGGCGATTATTGCAGACGAGATCGCGGCCCTAGAGTCAGGGAAGAGATTTGTGACGTCTCTATGGGTGTCCATCCCCAGCTATCCCAGGAACAGTTAGACAAAGTCACACACACATAAAACAGACACTATTTTTATTATTTGGGAATTATTTATTATTTTACACTAACGGCCAACACCTCATTATACAACAACACACAAAGAATCACACATACACATTTATTGGGGACACGGGATTTATTATTTAGTTATTTTTTTTTGTAAATAGGATAAGGCAGACGGGGACATTCTGGCACTCCCCTGGGGCTTAACATCGAGCATACCCCCCTTAGTCGAGCTCAAAGATTCCAAAGTGAATCGCCAGGTTGTAAATAGTAATTTTAGATAATAAGTTAGGGTTAGTTTTTTTTTTAAATTCTAGATATTAAGTTAGGATAATTTTTTGTCTATATTTGGCATAGGATATTTTTTTTTATTAGTATTACGTTTTTTTTTTATGATTGGATAATTTAATTTAGGTAATGGTGTCATTTTAATTTAACGTAATTGTAGGACGGGGCAGACGGCATATGGATTGGCCATCCATGGGAATATACCTACGTATTTAAATTGATTAGGAGACGCGGATCTGAGTAGGATGACAGCGAGGCGATGGCACACACATTTGTAGGTAGTCACGTATGGTAAATGTACTTTCAATTGTATTTGTCTGTTTTGTTTTGTATTTTAAAATAATATTTGTATTAGTATCCGACCGTGTGTATCTATTGAAAATGTCACATTGACCCATATTTTATCTAGTGACCATGATGGGCTATGTTAACCCAATGAGAGCCTTGTAAATATATTTGTAACATATATTCAGGTATGGACCTTACTTATTATGATGCAGTGTCGACCACGGTAGGTCAAATGTCAATTTTGTTATTTTATTTAAGAAATCCTAGGGCAAGGTGCCGAAGCATACATGACTAAAGGGGGAGATATATTATAAACTGGAGGGGATACCCAGAATTGAATATTTAATTATCGTACACACGGAGAAGGGGCCACTCCATTGATGTTTGTAGAATCCATTTAAAGGGGCGGGAGTTTGTTTAATTATTTTTTTTATGCCATGAACTGACTGTTGAACTGAAGAAAGGGTTTCGCTACTTGATTAATGCGGATGCCGGAATTTACATATGTTTATGAAACTGAGATGGGATTTGAGTGGGCTTATTTTTCTATTTTATATTTCGTCGTCGTTCCGGCAGAAGGTAAATACCTGTCGAAGGCCTAAGGAGGCATATGGTTAGGGTCTGGTCAACCCAAATTTTTGTTGAAGCGGATTAAGGATATGGGAATTCAGTTGAAGCATTGTCGAGGCGTGGGGCCTTTTTGGATGTTTTAACTAGTCAGTGAATGTATGCTAGAAATAGAATCATCGTTATTTGCCAATGGAGAGGGTTAACTCCAAGAAGTACAGCGTAAAGTAAAATCATGCTTTGGTCACGCATGCATAGGCAAGCCATGCCGATTCGAAAGGAAATTTAAAATCATGTTTTGGTCACGCATGATAATGAGGTCGATACCTGAGTATTTGGTTAAGTGTATATGCTCAGTGAACGAGCAAGTGTTAAGTGAAACTAATAAAATATGTGACTTCCAATGGTCATTTAGCCGACATATTTTATTTTAACGGGAACGGGGGATATTGTAGCATGTCTACCCTATAGATAATGCTCAGAACTGGCGATGTCTATGAGAGGATCGCGATCGCTAGGAGCAAAGTATGGGTTGTGTGGTGTTGAATAAACGAGAATTGCATTTGGAAGAGAATGCTCGGAACCAATGATGCCTGCGAGAGAATCGCGATCGCTGGGAGCGGAAAATAAAGAATAATAGAGACACAATGGAAAGGAAGCCAAGATAATTGTCTACATCCGGTGTATAAGGAATAAGCAGTAAAGGTTTTTTTTTCTTACTCCAGGTTTTCACACAACTAGAGGCAGATGTTAATTGGTAATATGCGATTGGCTGGAAATAAAATGGGCGGAGTCCGACGACCAATCAAGCCTGGAGAACTGTCCCCTACCACGGTCGGATATCGGAAGCCACTCCCCGTTTTACTCATTCTTCGCTCATATCTTGGTGGATCACCACGTTCCTCTCTTTGTAAAGCCTAGTTTCAGTATGTGAAAGTACTTTCTTCGCTCATATCTTGGTGGATCACCACGTTCCTGTCTTTGTAAAGCCTAGTTTCAGTATGTGAAAGTACTTTCTTCGCTCATGTCTTGGCTGGTCACCACGTTCTTTTTATATTGTACAGTTGAGTTTAAATATGTGAATTAACTTTCTTCGTTCATGTCTTGGGTGATCACCACGTATCTTTTCTATAAGTAATATCAGTTTGAATATGTGAAATTAACAGTCTTCGTTCATGTCTCGGGTGATCACCACGTATATTATCTGTTTTAATATCAGTTTGAATATGTGAAATAGTCAGTGAGATACACATTTTGAATTCGGACGCGCCGGGTCAGTGAGGGGCGTGAGTTCTGCCGTGACATCGAAACTACGCAGATCTACAGGGACTATGTGAATAGACGATTTCTACGGGAAGTCCAGAAAGGGTGATCACGCCGTCATTCGCCATGGATATCGTATCGAGGTACCTCGTAATTAAGTTATAATTCAGTCCTTCAGACACACGGCCAAATTATGTATATATTCAATTGTTGTTTTGTAAATATGTTCTCATTAAAATAAATATGTTAAAGTTATAGGTTTGATTCATTTCATTCCCCCCCCCCACTCATGCTTCTTCTGGTTGACAACAGTAATTAATTATTGTTAATTACTGATGTCAACTAACCGTTAGGATCTTGTAACCGTTCTTCCCGTGGGAGTGCTTTCAGCTATTCAGGCATTGTTTAATTAAAGTCGCGAATTAAATAATTTTCAATTTAATAATTTTTCGATCTCAATTTTATTTATTTTATTAATTACGTGATTTGCACTCACACGAGAGAGAGAGATGGTTATTAATATATATATATATATATATATATATATCCTATATATAGACGTAAACATTTGTAGGTCTGGAGTCTAAGACTAAGAACCTCAAACCGCAAGAACATCACAAGCAGCTTAGACCTAAACTTCTCCACATCTGTGATACGAGTATCCATGTCCTGAAGAGCTTCAACCATTACAAGGTGTTCGGATATTTGCTTCCCGGTTCTACATCGAACAAGAAACCGGACAGATCCAGAAGTTGGCACTGCATCGTCGGTGATCCAGCAAGCTGTACTAGCCAATACACCTATTGGGGATCCAGCCAGCGATGCTAAGCACTACACCATTGGGGATCCAGCCAGCGATGTTAAGCACTACACCATTGGGGATCCAGCCAGCGATGCTAAGCACAACACCATTGGGGATCCAACCAGCGATGCTAAGCACTACACCATTGGGGATCCAGCCAGCGATGCTAAGCACTACACGAGAGGGAGGGGGGGTGTATGTTTCTGGAGATTCCTATAGTAATCAGCAAATGTGCTCACCCGACTAATAAGACCTATGGAAAGTGCCAGCAAACATGCTCTCCAAAACACGAATCTGGGTGCTCTTTCAAATTCTTAAGTATTTTTTTTCGAAACCTCGAGTTAACTAAAAAATTCGGACCATTGGAAGTTCCTCCACACCTTAAGGTCAGACGAATGTACATTATTGTTATATTCATTCATATATTTTTTTATTTATTCATTTAGACTTTTTTATTTATAATTGATTAATATATATATATATATATATTTATTTTTATTTTATTTTCTATATATTATTATAGTTACATTGTTTTCTTTTTCTTTTCTATACCTCGCACATTGGGACCTGATGAAGGGACGTAAGAACGTCCCGAAACATCGTTGGGATAAAGACACTTCCGAAGAGTTTTTTGAAAAATAGTTATGTTAATTTTTGTTAAATTGATAAATGTGTCCACTTATTATAAATGTATCTATGTATTAATTTTTTTTATACTCATATATTTTTAAGTAGGTATTTATTTATTCAGTTTTTATTAATTTCATTTTACTTTTTTTAATAGTTTTGTTATTACTACTAATCATACATGTCAAGTAGTTATAAATCTAATTTATAAGTTATCTTAATGTATAAATTATTTTCACGCGCCCTATTGCCATGTATTGGTTTAACGGAAATAAATTATTATTATTATCATTATTATTATTAGAAGTCAGGATATGCCGTTAAGAATAGAAGCGCATTTTAAGGAGTCAAACTAAGAGAAGCGCCATTTCTATCGATTCAATTCTAATTTAACTTTACCATAGGAATCCCATTGAAATCCCCAAGGGGTGGCCCCATGGGATTCCCGAAGGATCGCAAGTCTTAAGCCGTTCGTTCGGGGTTACTCGGAGGCTTTCGGCTTTGTTCCTGCTCTCGTTTGTTTACATTTAGTATCTGTTCATCTTTCAAAGCATAGTACTCCTTATGTTTAGTATAATATTCATTTGTCTTCCCCTACCCCACAAAATCCCTATAGATCACATATACATACATAATATACACATTTATATTATATATAGGTAAATTAAATCAATTTTCGGTCGAATCAGGGAATGACAAGGGGATGCGGGGGGAGGGGGGTCCAACTCAAGATCCCTATTAACTTCAGTTCATAGCTACAATCGTTTTTGCGTTAGAGCGCTCACAAAGTTCCAATTACAGACAGACATCATTGCGAAAATGGTCAAAACGCATTCAGGGGATCTTGATTCGTGAATATCCGTTGAAAATTCGATCTCGGATTTTCGCACGATTACAATTCTTTTTTATAATATAAATGTAAGAGCGTAAAAAAAAACTTACCAGTAATTATTACGGAAATCCGTAACTTGATGCATCTTCTGCTTTCAGGGACTTTTCATCAATGAAATTGGCCCTGAATACCCTTTATTCCTATATTTCTTGAAGCTTTACTTCGTGGTGTAAATAGAGATATTCTGTTGAAATCGTGTCGTGGGAGAGGGGGGGGGAGGGGGGGGGGGGGGGGAGGCCCTACCAAGACGACAGGGATTTTCAGCCTAAATCCTTTCTTAATCAAAACTTGGGTCCAACTCTGGTCCTTGGTAAATCCTCAATACCGACTTTGTTTCTGCAAACCTCAGGAGGACTACTATCCATTCAGTTAGTTTACTTTTCCTTCTAGTAATGCTATACACACAACCAGAAAATTCACATCCACAGTTATACTCGTTGAAAAATAAAGTTTTGTGGAATAACTTACAAATTCTCAATGAAAACGACACGAAATATTATAAGTCAGGTGGGGGGGGGGGGGGGGGAGGGGGAGGGGGAGGCTCTCATTTTTACGAATTATTTTGGACAGAGTGAAATTAAAAAATAGGAACTAACATTGATGACTAGGGAGTGTCACCACTGGGTGATTTCTCCCCTCTTGACATTTCCTTTATCTCTTTATTAGCATATTTCCTTGTTTTATTTATTTTTATACAGTTGTAAATATCTTTCTGTAAATAAAAAAAAATATATATACAACATTGATGCTTGAGGAACCCCAGGATTTTGGTTTACTATTACAAATATTTGAAAGGAAAATTCTTCGAAGGGTTTTCGGCCCTGTGAAGGACGGACTGGTTTGGAGAATTCGCAAGAATAGGGAAATCTACGAGCTGTTTGGTGAAGCTGATGTAGTGAGGGTGGTGAAGTTGGGAAGGATGAGTTGGGCAGGCCATGTAGCCCGAACGGAAGAGGGCGAAGTGCCAAGAACAGTCCTTGAGGAGCCTTTGTACCGATCAAGAAGAGCAGGCAGACCGAGGCTAAGATGGGTGGATGGTGTGGCAGCTGACGCGAGAGAGCTCCTTGGACAGCGAAATTGGAAAGCAGCTGCACAGGACAGAGCCGAATGGCGGAGGCTCATTGAGGAGGCCAAGACCCACTAGGGTTGTAGCGCCAGATAGATAGATTACAAATATACTCTATCTCAAGGTAATAAACAATACTATCAATTGAGTGTAATATTTCTCTTTATTATTATTTCTCATACTGATTATATTGTGTACTTTTTTATAACTATAAAGCGAAAACTCACCAAATTTCAATCCAATAATTAAATTTTTTAGAAACACACTTTCTCAGTTTTCAACAACCATACGCCTTAGTTAAAAAATATATTAAAATAACATATTGTGACTGGCTACGCTACATATTGTAATAATGTATATTCGCTCTCATTTATTTGCATAAATTATGGAATTAATTAATTATAAATATCACTCAGAGGCAAGGTTGCACGGGTTCGAAAAGCAGCCAAGGCCCCTAAGAGGTAAAAAACCTTAAGCATGTCGTTTTTCGGGTGGGAAGTTGAGGTATGGTCCCGAGCCTGTGCGATGTCAGGTATCCGGAAGGTAAATAAGTCTGGGTAGGCAACATTTAGGACTCCCATCTTGGACCACTTTACTTCGGGGCCTAAGTACATTTTACAAGATACCGCTTATATTTATGATATTAGTTTATTTCATTTGGGAGGTAAAAAAAATTTAAGCACGCCGTCCTTCGGATTGGACGTTAAGCGATGGTCACAAGCTTGTACGATGTCAGGTACTGCGAGAATCTTCCATTACTCTTTCAAAACATTTCAACCGCTTACATTCACAGCTTGCTCCAGTCTCAAAGCTTTGCGCTCTCATCTTCTTCATCACATCTGTAAATCGTCCAATGGGGCTTCCTTTTCTTTGAACCCGACGGTCTACTTTCACTATTATTGTTCACTTCCTCAGTCATTGCCAGGAAAAAACAGAAAACACTTGAAAAAACTATTAAACACTATTACTGTTAAGTAAACACGAAAGAACACAATTAGAGAGGTTAAAGGACTAACCTGACAGCAACAAACTACTATCCACCTTATCAACAAACAGTGTTGCCACCGATGCACTTTCCTCCTTCTTTCCCGGTTTTTTTTCAACTTTCCCATTTTTTCCCCCCATTGGTTGACCTTCCCCCTTTTTTCACTGAAAATTATTTTTGTGACTTCCATGTTATCAGTGATCCTCCTCGTTTTCCCCCTGTTTGATGTTACTACGTGAAACTACGATCAAAGGAGAACTTATTGCCAACCTAAACAAAATTTCGAAAAAAAAGTGACCTTCCCCCTATTTTCCCTGTAGTCTTCATTTATGACCTAATCAACAATCTCTTCAAGTAAAAACTTATAGAGAAAACTGAAAGGCAGATTTTTTTTCAAATAGATTGTTCAAAGGTCGGCCAGTTTGCGAGATACCACCCTAAAATGCAGTTTTGACTTTTTTTACGCGAAAGTTTTCTTGAATTTACGCGAAAATGGTTATTTTATATATTAATTGTTTTTTACCAAAAATGTTCTTTACTAAATTTCCAATGGCCTAAGTGATCTCTACGAAAATGGTTGGTTAATAGAGTCCTGTTATGGCCACATCACATTTTTTTTTTTTTTGTTTTGTAGAAAAATGAACTTGGAAAAGACGTGGAAAATCCGCGCTGAAGAAGCTTTTTAGATCCAAAGTAGGTACAACTTTTCAAAGTTGACAGGGATTTTCGGAGGGTAATCATGTCGTCCTCAAACTTTGTCCACTTCCCTCTTTATTTATTCTTGGAAATATTCTCACGAAAATCCACTGAGAAAATTGTCTGCCAAGTTAAAGATGAGAGTAAAAGAAAATCTTTATAAAGATTGTGTTTTTTTCATCAAATAGCCATGACTTTTAAATCTATATAAGTAATGTGCATGAATAAATTTATGAATAACGTATTTATTCAATATATTTACATATACTTTTAAATAATTTGGCAATTGAGTAATCCTGGTGTTGAGTGCTTGAATAATTAAATTTAATTGAAGAAAAAATAAAGAAAAACTATTTATTCGTTAGTCATAACTAACAAAAATAAATTGATTTTCTTTTTCTTTTTCTTTTCATAAATAATGAATAAATTCCATTTTGTATAGTTTTCCTATAGTCTTAGACGACATAGAGACTTAATTAAACGTATAAACATGTAAAAAAAAAAAAAATAAAAAAATGTTATTCATCTAATAATGAATTCACCTAAAACATTTCATTCCCTGAAACATTCTTCTAAATATATCGAATCGCATGATGCGCATTTGAATATTAAATGTTGAGCCTCTCGACGAAGATTTAAATAAAAAAAACTCAGGAGACTTCTCATTTTAAGTCTCAGGCTAAAGGACTTGGGGAAAATACACTATTTTGTGAATGTTCAACAGAGCTTTTGAAAGTCGAAATCTCTCAACCCACTGAACAAAAGTTTCATGACAATATGTTTTTGAATCACCGGCAATGTACTTCCCCAGAACAAATTAATCTCGTTTTCATTCTCCCTCTAAAACCAATCAACGTCTGAAATAAAAATCGATAATTGACTTACAAAGCGGCTTCTGAAACCTCACACTAAATTTTGTGTCGATACATTCATCGCATCGATAGTTATTAGAGTTTTTGGTCTCCTCTTATGATCCTCCCATTCCTTTCCTTCGATCTATTCCGCGGAAAATTGATAGATGTCGCCCTACGGGTTTTCATTACTTACATATGAAATCAATTCATTACAACAGAAGTTATTAGTATTTTCGGGTCGAGCCCCCTTTTATGATCCTCTCCTTCCTTTTCTTCGACCTATTTCGAGGAAAATTGATAGGTGTCGCCCTACGGGTTTTTATTGTTTACATATGAAATCAATTCATTACAACTGAAGTTATTAGACCCTTCATAGGGTGGTTTGGTACAACGCCCTTCTGGTCCCCCCCTCTCTTAAGTTGATTTGGCTGAGCTTGAGACCCCCCTCCCCCCAATCCTCTCTTTCTCTTTGGTCGGCTGAAAATCAATAGGTGTCGTCCTTATGGGTACATAGACCCTTTCTAGGGTGGTTGGGTACAACGCCCTTCTGGTCCCCCCCTCTCTTAAGTTGATTTGGCTGAGCTTGAGACCTCCCCCTCCTTATCCTCCCTTTCTCTTTGATCTGCTGAAAATCAATAGATACAACATTTTGTGGTCCTGGATACACATATAAAAATCCGTATAAAAAAACCCTCGGATTTACTGGATGCATGGGAATGAAATGCTTGAAACTGAGCAAAAAACAAACATTAAATGTTTGACTAATTACATAATTTCGTCGACATTTTGTTAATTTTTAGACAAACACATGTATATATGATAAATATGTTTTTCGACTAGGAAAGTCGGATAAAGTCCGGTTGAGGATCCAATTTCGAGTTGGACTTTGAGTGAGTAAAGTCCTTTTGTAAGTTGTGAAAAGTTTGTGTAAGTTCTAGTCAGTTCCCCAATGGTGACTAAGTTTTGCTGCATATATCTTGTGTAGGAACTTTTCTTTTCAATAAGGAATTCTGATTTATATTCTTTTTCTCAATGTAGTCAATATTTTGTTTCTACTCTTTTTACTTCACCCCAGTTATGCGTAATATAAGGGTAGTTATTTAATCAGTTAATTCCAAATTTTGAAATTACATTCTGGGGCCGTGGTGGCTAGAATAGGGCTTTGGTCTCATGGTCCTACCAAGTTTGTGGGTTCGAATCCCATCTGGGAGAGTTTTATGTCATAAATAGAACTCCCTTCCGGGGCTATGGATGTAGTGTAGATAACCAATAACCTTGGTATAGAGGCATGACTAATATGCATCCTATTGAGAGCCAATAGAAAAAATTTTAAAAAATATTACTTTTTTTTTTGATATCTTGAAATTTAAAAAGTCATCAATGAATATATGTGATGTAAAAAAAAAAAAAAAATTACACACATTAATATTATAACATCCGAGGGCTCCGGAAGCTCAGTGGTATGCGTGCTTGCCTTCTGAGCTCAAGGTCGTGGGTTCGAAACCCGGCCGAGGCCCTTCGTTTATTTTATCTGGGAGTTAAAATAAACTTAAGCACAATGTCCTTCGGATGGGACGTTAAGCAATGGTCCCGAGCGTGTACGATGTCAGGTATTCGTTAAAGACCCCTGTCCTAGGTGAATAAAAATTTAGGGTAGGCAAAATTTAGGATTCCCACAGTAGAGTCGGGCTCATGTCCACCAGAGTAACGAAAGAGCGCTCTGGTAGTAGGCGAGGAGTGAAGTAACTTAATCAGTGAATAAATATACAATGGTCTAGTCGCATTTTGTTTTAAAACAAAAAGTGAACAGATGTAGGAGTGAAAATTATAACAAATAATACGTAGGAAATACGTAAAAGAGAAAATGTACTTTTTATTTATATGTATATATGCCCAAAATATAAAAGAACTATAAATAGTTGCCACAAAAAACAGAAAAAAGATATTAAAAGTAGATGTAGAAATTAGTTTGAAAGATTTTTTATTGTAAGTAATTTGATTTTTTATTTGATATAGTTATTCTGATATTATTTAAAAATGTAGGTTAAGTAAAATAAACCCAAATATTTGTTCTCTTATTCTACGATATACATTTTCCGTGCGAACCCAGTAAGATAATTTATACCTTTGGATTAGATTTAACATTTCTGAAAAGAAACAATAAGGTATCTCTTTAGTAAATTTAGAAGAAATCCAAATGAAAAATTTGTTAATTTAAATTTTTTCAAATACGTGCACTTTCTTCAAAGTTGTACGTCTTGAACTTTCGATATTTTTTTAGCGCCCTTTTCGGAAACTACTGTAGAAATCAAAATTTAGTAGAAGGCTAGCGACAATTTCTACAGGAAATCAATCAATCATGGCGCTACAACCCGGTGACGGGTCCTGCCTCCTCCACGAACAGCCGCCAATTGTCTCGATCCTGTGCAGCTGCCATCCAGTTCCTGATGCGGAATATGTTTCGGGCATCTTCTGCCACACCATCTGCCCATCTCAGCTTAGGTCTCCCTCACCGTCTTACTTCATGAATGGGCTCCATTAGCAGCTTCTTCGGCATTTCCTTAGCTTCCATCCTGGCAACATGTCCTGCCCATCTTAACCGCCCAATCTTCATGACTTTCAGGACATCTGGTTCTCTATATAGTTCGTAGAGCTCCCGGTTGGTTCTACAGGAAATTGGGGTAATATTTATTATTTATTCTTTTTGTTTTAAATATAATTAATTTTGTTTATTTAATTATTATCACAATATTACCGGCAATACACTTCTCCTGTGAGAATTAAATAACTAAGAATTCGCTCTCCCTCTGTGTTAAGCACCACTACAATCCCCGCTTCTCTTTGGCTGATTCTCCCGAAAATTGATAGGTGTCGTTCTTATGGGATTTTGAATTCACATATGAAATTTTGTGTCGATACATTCATTACAACGGCAGTTATTAGATATTAGATTAAACTTTTGTCTCCACCAAATCCTCTTCTTCCCTTTTGCCGATTTGGCTGAAAAACAAGAGGTTAGTTAGATATTGTGGTTCATGCTCAGGCTTTAACTACGAGGTCATATCGCATACTACCAGAGCGCTCTTCCGTCACTCTGGTGGACATGATTCAGACTCTACTGTGGTCCTAAATGTTGCCTACTCAGGTTTAGTTACCTAGAGTAGGGGTCTTTAATCAGTACCTCACATCGTACAGTTCGGGGGGATGTCCCATCCGAAGGAGGGTGGGCTCATAAAAAAAAAACATTTGAATCCGCGATGTTGAGCTTAGTAGGCTAGTCCGTTACAGGGCACTCCTTATGAGGATCTGCTCTAAATCGGGAGTTATCATGTTTACAGACAGACAGACAGAAATTTGTTTTTTTCATTTTTGGAATCAAGTTGTCGGAAAACATTAAATTCCTTTGAGAACTCAACTTCTAATTTCTGACCGATTACACAACTTCCCTTATACTTCGTACAGCTGGGGCTTAACAACAGTCTTGCTAAATGTCAACAATTTAAATAATCACTTAGAAAGCACTGCTCTAACTTGCCAAAACCGAGAGATCTATGGGAAAGTTCCTTGCCTAGCCGACTTGCTCATATATTTTTCAATGAGTTGAAACTAAATACATTATTTATGGGGGATGAGGTTTTATGCTGGAATGTTCATATGTTTGCTTAACGTGAGGTCCGGTGCCTGGCGCACTCACCACAGTCCAGCCGTGACCATTGGTATTGTATTTTATGTAACCCAGCTACTGCTATATACAATACGATACAATACAACCAATCATTCCACTATACAAGCTATGTCTAACCAACATCCTCCAATAGTCAACGAAGCCCAACCCACCTATTTACCCAGCTATACCAAGTGTAAGGGAACTTATGTAATCAGTCAGAAATTCGATGTTTTGTTTTCATCGGAATTTCATCAAAATTCAAAAATGAAAAAAAAAAATCCTGTCTGTGTCTGTATCTGTGTACTCGAAAATCCTGACAGAATGAATACATCGACAAGAAATTTTATATGTAAATCCAAAATTCCTCAAAAGTACAACACAAAAAAAACAATACATAATATATAATGAATGTAATATATTATATTGTACTTACATATGAAATTTTATATGTAAATCCAAAAGGAAGAAGGAAACTAGAGGGAGGGGGCACAACACAAAAAACCACAATACATAATATGTAATGAATGTAATATTGTTTAGTCAACAACGTTGTTGACTGAACGTAATGTAAACACACTGGTAATCCGTCTCTCCGCTTGATAGTCCCCTGCTATAGTTGCCCGAGAGTGGATCTGTTGTTGGTTGTTATTTTTTGTTGCCGTCTTCTATTGCGGCCCTTTTTTTGAACTTTTTTTTTATGAACTTCTCTGACTTGGGATGTGCCAAAGTGCCCAAACTCATGTTAATTTTTAATTTTATTATGATTAACAAGATTTATTCACTTTCAAACGATTTTTTTGTTTTTTGCATGTAACCTAAAGCTAACTTCATGACAAATTCGGAGTTGATAACTCAAGTGGTTTGGGCTGAGATTTTCGTTCACCTACTTTTAGTGCTCCGTATATAGATATAAATAACATTGAATAGTATTATTATGGCTAATTTCACGCCAAAACGATCCCTTATTTATGATTATTATATATATATTTTTTAATGGTCTATTTAACTTGGAATGGTTGATTGGCAAGAGATTCGGATACGTGAAGACTGAAGTGGTAGTACGAACTGGTATCCATCAAGGCACTGAGTTATGTCCCATCATTTATGATATAAAGGGAGAGATGGACCCCAAAGCAATTCCACTATTTGCCATTGGTATCGCATGACCAACTAACTCAATGGACAGAGTTTTGATATCGATGCCCACCACGTAGGCTTTAGCCTTTATCGTAATGGTGGACACCCATCTAGAGGGATGACAGGGACACCTACCTGCACTCATCCTGGTGACCGGTATTTCCCAAATTCCTGGATCCTGGACAACAGTCCCAGTTACCACAACCACTACGAAGTCAACCTCAGTTGGTGGTGCCGCTTGAGTAGATGCCACCCCCGTAGTACCATTTTTGGTTCTGGAACCCCGTAGGGTTCCCTTCACAGATGTCTGGAATGGTCACTGGCTCGGGACAGCAAAGCCTAGTAACTCAATGGACAACGCCAACTAACTCAGTAGATAACCCCCTTGCCAATTAGGACACTCAGCAACTATTGGCTAGGACATCCAGGAGCACACCTGAGGTAAGGTAAAGTTGAAGCTGGCATCCATCAAGATGTTGAATTGTGCCCTATCTTTTATGATACGAAGGGAGAGGAGAATGTCATAGAAATTTCATAATTTACCATGCTTACGATATTTGCAACTCGACTCCACACACAATACTTAGCAACGAGGATTGGCAAGTGTGAACGGAAAATGTAGGTTCTCGGACAAGAGGAGGAACAATGACGATAACCTATACCTACATTTTCAAACTACTAGCAAGGACTTTCCAAGACCTGAGCAGTCCGGAGGTAAGGTAAGGTACGAGCTGGCATTCATCAAGGTGGTGAGTTATGTCCTATCATTTATAATATGAAGGTAGAGAGGAGGATGTCATAGCCAGCTCCAGAAATCAATAAGGTTATGTCACATTTACCATTGGGATTGGGTTACCATCAGTATTCATCACCAACTCTGCTCCTAAGTGGACAACATCTCACTTCCCACAAATCCAACCGACACTCCCCAACCTATCAATCACTGTCATTTGTCTTATGGACTAACTAGTTTTTGGTTTTTTTGGCTTATTTCTCTTGTTTTCAGATGAGTGGTGTTACCAAAGTGGGGACTGCTCTTCTAACCAACTTTAACCAACACTAATCATACCTTTATTGGCAAAAACCAGAATTTTGTATTTCAAACGGGTTATTTATTCAGGAGTATCAAAAACTTCTCACATTGGACTGATGATCCCCCATTCTCCCAAATATTCTCTCCCCACAAGTGGTCCTGACCTTTTAAATGAGTGCCTTCCTAGCCCCAAATGAAAAGTGCTGTACAACTGAGAGGAGTCCCCCAAGTGAATGATCCCCCCCTTCTCCCAAATATTCCCTCCCCACAACTGGTCCTGACCTTTTAAATGAGTGCCTTCCTAGCCCCAAATGAATAGCGCCGAACAGCTGAGTGGAGCCCTCCAAGTGGATGAGCCCCTCCCAAATAATCCCTCCCCACAAATGGTCCTGACCCTTCAAGTGAGTGTCTCCCCCCCTCCAACCCTTCCCAAGTGAATAGCTCCCGCTCCC
>OY759218.1:40929150-41141117 GCA_963662175.1 Aradus depressus | reverse complement strand
ATTTAAACAACCAGCCTCCTATCTTCTTAGTTAACTTATGTCAATTGTGAATGTTAAGCACCTAGATTATGTATTAAATATATGGGAAATTATGTAATAGGTTAAAAATTCAATGTTAAGTTTTCATAAAAATTCCATGCTTCCCGACCTCATGAACCGAAACTGAAAAGAAATGTCATGTCTTCTTGTGTGTCTTTTCCGCTCCGTTGCCACCCACATGGGGATGGTCCAAGCCTTTCGGACAACTTCTTGTATTTTGTAAATATAAACAAAGAACTGGTTTAACTGTTATATTGTCTAATTTCACAAAAAATATATACATATAGTGTACCCATTGTCATATTTATACAATTCTCAGGTTACCTGAGATTACCTAAGACTGTGACTCTCTGACCCCTGGGGAAGTCCCTGGGTTTGGGTGTGTGTGTGTGGGGGGGGGGACATTTACAGTTGTAAATAATCTAATGAAGAGAAGAAGTTGACGTAGTACTAATGTACTTACAAGAAGAAAAATATAATGAAAATGCGTACAAACTTTATAAACTTAACTGAAGGGTTTTGCATTATAAAGATTGTAGGCAATTTTATTTTATTTTTCTTATTATACTTTAATATTATGTCATATAGTCGTTATTTCTTAAACAAATTCTTTGTTTTATTTCTCCAGCAACGATGTATACGAGAAGTTATGTAATCGGTCTGACAACGATACACTATATGATGTATTTTTGTAAAATTAGACAATATAAATTTTTTTTTTTTTTTATTATAATGTTGGTCGCAACTGTTGCCATGACGCAACAACCAGTTACCAAGAGGACTACATTGAATGTGGATGTCTTGATTGGCGTGAGAGAGGATGGCCACCCAGCGGTAGATCCTCTGGGCAAAACTAAAAACAATGAATATTATGGTTATTATCAATGAATGGGGATATTATGATTTTGTTTCAAGTGGGGGGGGGGGGGGGGGGGGGGGTTGCAATTTGGCATTATAATAAGTCACGGTTCCACCTCCTCTTCAATCTCCTGAGAGGATTGTGTGGCAAGTGTGGTGAAGAAAGTGAGTGGATGTATGGATTTGAATGTGAATGCAATTTGCTATGGAAACGTCTGTAAAGGTCCTGAATTGTGTCGTGTACTGTGTTTATCATGAGGTCATTGTGGAGCGTACTGTTACTTACGTATGGTGGACATTGTGTAATGAGTCTGAGTGTCTTTGACTGGAAAACCTGGATACGTTTCAGGTTAGATATTTTAGCCGAATCGTAGATTTGTGAGCCATACATCCAGAATGGCTTTAGTAGAAATGTGTAGCAGTTACGCTTTTGTGTTAAGGGTAATTTTGAATGTCTGTGCAGAAGAGAATAGAGCATTTTAAATAGTTTGCTTAGTGTATTACATATGTTTTTTGATTTTATTTACTGATTTTTAATCCATTGGTTTTGGAGAAGACATAGTCGATTTTTTCACTCCGGAGAGCCGTACATTCAATGAAGACTTTTTTTGTTTTTGCTGTTCGGAAAACATGAAGAAATCCCAGTGAAAACTCAACATCTAATTTTTGACTGATTACATAACTTCCCCTATACGGGTAAAACACTCGATTGTTTTTCAGCCATATCAGTCGATGAAGAGCGGTACTGGATTGAGCCACCTATTTTCGAGCTGCACGACCCCCTTTCAAATACTTCTCAGTTCTAAATGTTTATTGAATTTCCCTCATTCTAATTTTTCTTATTTAAAAAAGACAAAAGGTCCCCCTCCGTTTGTCAGAGCTGTCTGGACACCAACTTGAGAGAATTTTTCCTCTTTGTTTTATTTTACCATTTAAATAAATATTATATTTTTCCTCAAAGGCCACCTTGCCACAAAAGGAGCCATTTTTTTATTTATTTTTTTTATTTCTAGTATCTTCATTTCGATATGTACATTTTTCCTTTACTTCCATTTTTTTTTGAGATTTCTTTGCGAAACATAATGAAAGCTAGAAAATATTTCTTCCCTCTGAATATCGATAAAAACAATTTACTGAATACAGGTACGAACTAAATTATTTATGTTTGTCAGTAGGTCATTTCATGTATTCATTGTTAATCTAAAAAGTCCCCGGGACAAGTTCCCTTTTGTAACCTGAATATTCAAACCCACCAGTTTTCCTTTCAGAATCAATTTATAACTTTTTATACCTTTAGTATAAGATTATCGTATGAAAATCCAAGATCGAGTTTTTAACGGAAGTCCCCGAACACGCTTTGACCATTTTCGCGATGATGACTGGCTGTGCATCTGATGTGTACATCGTAGCAATGAACTTAAAATGAGGTATGAAAATGTTCTTAGGACCCCTTCGGGGCTTAAGTACAGTTTACAAGATACCACTTATTTTTTACATCACAGGCCACAACACATTTTTTATTGAGTTTTGATTCTATTTTCATTCCACTAAACTGTTTCGATCGTTTTGTGTTAATCTAGGGGAGAAAAAAAAGTTTGTCAACTAATTGTACAAAGCTTCTTGGCACGTAAACCTAACTTTAATTGATGTTCGGAATTCAAGGGTTATCAAAATAGGGAGCAGATTTGCTCATGCTCCATTATTGTTGATACAACGACAGAAGACAGACACGGGACAAACGTTTTTTTTACCTGAAAAGCTAAACTCTGATTGAAATAATTAAATCCAAGATCAACAAATGTTTGGCTCTGACAAAGCTTCCTTGGATATGCTAAGAAACAAGAAACAATTGTTTGAAGCTTACCAAGCGTTTGTGCATATCTATGGCACATGGAGGATTGTTATGTATTTTTTCTTTCTCTGGGTTACCGTACTGTATTCTCTCGGCGAAAAAAACTCTTTTTGGACGTGCGGCAGAAACTCCAGAATTCTGCCGCGCGTCCTGAAAGGTTGAAAAATTCCACCAGAAGAACAGTGGAGAAATAGCATAACAGGGTGTACGGATCCCGAGTCAGGAGTTGGAAGCCACCATCCCACTTGGATGCCATGCTACGGTATGGTGGCGATCCTGGAATGCGCGTCTAGAAGAGAGGTAATGAACAGTGACACAAAGCTGGTAAGGGAGTGGTGCAAATCAGCTAAATACCCTAGGAAAATGTGCGGATATTCAGGGAAACGAGGAGGCAGACCGACTAGCCAAGGAAGGTTCAAGTAAGCCCTTTATGGGGCCAGAGCCAGTACTAGGAATATCTCGAGAGGCATATCGAACCCGGATTAAAGAGTGGACTAAGGATCTTTTGGAGCGTACATGGAGAAAAAAGCCCACATGCAGACAATCCAAGATCTTCCTGGGAGGGGAATCCAAAGTGTTGAAGGATGGGATCCTGACCCTCAAAAGGAACGAGTTTCAGCAACTGACTGGACACGGTCTGTTCAATAGACACCTACACGCTGTAGGAGTCAAGGACAGTCCTACCTGTGATAGATCTGGGGAAGAAGAAGAGACGGCGGCACACTTCCTGGGTACGTGCTCGGGATACGCACGAACAAGATTCCACATCTTTGGTAAAGATGTAATTACAGAGGAGGATTTTAGAAGATACACAGGAACACGGGAGCATTCTCAGGTTTATTAAGGAAACTGGGAGACTGAGTACTTCATGAAGGACTTGGTTTAAGTAGTATAAACATAAAGATAAAAAAATAGGGGGAAGCCCAGCGCTTCCAGGGAAGGGGTAAGAGCATTGGATGCTTAGGTCCCTAGGTGTAAAACACCAGCCCACCACATATATATTATAGCATAACAAAGTGGTTAAAATGTATCTAGAATTGGATGGATCGATGGATCGGATGGATAGTCGATACTTGGATCACTGATATCGCGATGGTAAAGTTCCGTGCAGCTCAAACATAACGTATATTTATTTAAGCGGCAGTGAAGCGTAATGGCACGAAATCCTCGTACCAACTTTTAAATAAGAAATTCTCATAATCGATTCAGTAATTCCCCGGAACAGTGTTCAATTGTGTAAGCATACGTAAAAGTTCTCGGAAACTTCAACTCAGGATTAGACCAAATTAATCCGAAACTTCAACATTGGAGAAACTTGGGATTAGTTAAATTCAATTTAGATCAGTCTTTATTTTGTTGAGTGTGTAATAATAGTAGGCGGAAGTTTTCGGCTAATCAGGGCTACGCCGCGAAGCGCATCCTGCAAGGCCTTTCAGGAGTGCTTATTTCTATTACGAGACTGGGTCTAGAACTAGATATGAACGTAGCGCGGAAATTTTTGAATTTTCACAACACAATTCAGATTTGAAATTGGTTCATTAAATAAACCGAAAATCGAAAACCAACGAACATTTCCTGCCCTAGGTCGGATACTTACCCAATTGTGAGCTTTCATGTGAATTATGTTTTGAAGTGATTTCTCCCCTCTTCACATTTTGACAATGCCATATTTCATACTTCTATCACATTTGCTTGATGTTTTTATTATTTACACAGTTGTGATCAATACCTATGTGAATTAATTGTAAATTAGTACGTATTCTATCTATTTATTTTTGTTTATGTTTGCTATTATTTTGTATTATTAATTTCTTTTTTTTGCTTCTTATTATGTTTTAAATATTTTGTATTAATTATTATTTTTATAATATAATCTTATAGTCATCACTTCTGCTTATTTTTATTGTTTTTATACAAATTGTAGAATAAATAAAATAAAATAACAAAATATAAAATAAATACAAACTATAAAGAAATATGCGTTTTCTTGAATACACATAATATTACCTAAAAATTAGTATATGTCCCACTTTAAGAAAAAAAAAATGGTCACGTTAAGTATAACTCTACTCGACTCTTCCGGAAAACGGAGGCTCTACTGGATAATATGTTGATGGGTGAACCCTAAGCGAGAAGAGAGAGATGGTGTCCCAAGTTAGAAGGGGGGCTGCCCTCCCCCCCCCCTCCCCATACAAGTAAGTTCCTCGTAAATCTGGTCCACTTCGCACCTCTTTCCTCTCCCCATCTTCCAACACACAGTAAACAAAAGGATTTTTTTTTTCCCCCCAATCAATACACAAAATCTCATCTCTTCTCCTGAGAATCTTGTTTTTTTTTTTTTTAGATAGGCTGATGATTAAAGCAACCTCGAAAGCCGGCTAGCATGAAATAATCTGTCAGATGACAGAAATTTCAATGTGGAAAGTTAACAGTTTTTGTTTGAAAGAGATATTTAATTTTTAACAAAGGCGCTGTCTACATTTTTGAAGTGAAACTTTAAATCGTTGTGAGTCACGAAACCCGAGCTGCAGTTTTTCGCAGATCGGGGAAGGCAAAACGAAAAAACGGATAGGTAATTCGTGACGAACGGAGTCTTTAACACTTAGGAACGGATTGACCAACGATGTAATATGAAGGAGGAGAGATGAGGCTTGTGGTCGATGAAATAAAAATAAAATAAAATATCTTTATTGACATTCTTTTAGAACAAAAGCCTCTCCTTTTGGAGGTTTTGAGTCTACTCCTCTTTCAACAGAAGAAATCAGAAAAGAATTCAACGATTGTTCCCAAATTAAATTAAATTATTTCATTTCTTAAGTATAACTGTTACTTCTTGATTGAAAATAAAATAAAAATAAAACAAGATAGAACAAAACAGAAGCAAAAAGTAAAAATGAGGGTTATTTATTAAATAGTACTGTAACACATTTTCTGAGCTCAAGAACGTGGGTTCGGAAACCGACCGAGGCCCTTAGTTTATTTTATCTGGGAGGTAAAATAAACTTAAGCACGCCGTCCTTCGGATGGGACGTTAAGCGATGGTCCCGAGCCTGTACGATGTCAGGTACTCGTTAAAGACCCCTGCCCTAGGTGAATAAAAATTTAGGGTAGGCAAAATTTAGTACTCCCACAGTAGAGTCGGGCTCCTGTCCACCAGAGTGACGTAAGAGAGCTGTGGTAGTAGGCGATATGACCTCGTAGTTAAAGCCCGGGCATGAGTCATAAAAACTAACTAACTTTGAGTTTATGTACTCATATATTTTTAAGTATTTATTTGTTCAGTTTTTATTAATTTCATTTTACTTTTTTTAAATAGTTTTGTTATTACTACTAATCATAGGTGTATTAGACTCAAGTAGTTATAAATCTAATTTATAAACTATCTTAATGTATAACTTCTTTTGACGTATCCTATTACCATGTATTGGTTTAACGGAAATAAATTGATTATTATTATTAAGGTACCCTCAAGATACTTGAGTATCAGTCGCGTCTCTTCGGAATTTCCTAATGTGAGGTTGGCCTAAGTCATTCATTTTCAGTCCAATTTGCCGAAGAAAATGGTTTCGAGCTAATATAATAATTCTAGCTGGAAAAGCACACAGCCAATGATTCACTGATTGACTTGCCCAAAATATTCTTATGGTTTGACATTACCTATTTACCGGACGAAGCGTCAAATTAGCTGAAGAAAAGTGATCGAAAAAAAAAAAAAAAAAATTGAATGAATGAAACATTGAGAAAATCATTTCCTAGAGAAGTTAAATTATTTTTATTATTGAAATATGTATGCAAACGACCAGGTAGTGTTTTGAATATTCAATATTGTGCTACTTGATGAGATAAAAATTCAAATCTGTCTGAGCTATCACACGAAATGAACCCTTGATGCTATCTTAATTGAAACAACGTACATCTGTTTTATAAAGAAAAACCTATTTCATACTCTATGTGAAAGGAAATTCTAGAGTTTAGTTAAATGAGAACTTTAAATTGACGTGCTAATCGATCCCCATTATTACGTGACTTTTTTGAGATAACCACCAATGAAAATAACTAAATATCCTGAAAATTCGAAAGCCTATATGAAGGCACTGAGTATTAGGAAAATGATATTTTCAAATTTCTTTGATCTTTCAGGTGAGTGTGAATGAAATTAACTTCATTGGGCCGCCGCATTCAAACAATAAATGTCGTCCCTCAATCACCGATTTGTTTAATGAAGTATGGAATTTACTTCCTTTGCTGCGCAAATTAATCAACTAAATTTTGGCTCCCCCTCTAAAACCAATTTAACGATATGTTTGAAAGTCATTAGGTATCTTAGTCAGGGCCAACAAACACCTTTCGCCGAATTGACTAAAAATTTATAAATATGGTCCCTTTGGGTTTTTTATTTACATATAATAGTGTCTGTACATTTATTGCTTCGGCAGTTTTTGCGCTTTTTGGGTTAAGTCCGGCCCTCCCTCTTTAATTACCTCTTTCCCATTGGCGGATTTGGCTTAAAATCAATAGGTGGCGTCCTTATGGGCTTCTGGAAACATATACAACTTTTTGTCAATATATTCATTCTATCGGTATTTATCGTGTTCACATACACGCAAACAGACAGGTAATTCTACTTTTCTAGCTATAAAAAGTATGCGGCAAGTTATGTTTTCGGCAAGAAATTCGATGTTGAGTTTTCACCGAAATTTCATATTTTCCGAAGTTTTATAAGTGTATACAAAACACACCCTAAAAACGACACTTTTTTTTTTTCACATTGGCCATTATTAAGTAATATGTTATAAGTCATCAGTGTGTCTTATAAGTCAGTAGTGTGTATTCTTGTTTGTGTCTGTAAGTATGTTTGTGTGTTCACAAAGTAATGTTGTTTGTCTTAATGTAGCTGTATAATTCCAAGTATAAGTCGTGTTCGTTATGTGACAATATTGTTTGTAAGTTAGCCGGTAGTGGGCAGTAAGTCTGTGTTATTGCTCTCCACAGTTGAGCCCTACCGTTAGTGTACTTGTTGCACGCCAAGATGATGTGGTTGGCATCCGCTACCGATTCCAAATCAAAAAGGACATATGAATTCCATCTGGATTCCAAATCTCAGTCTGCATATTGTAGTATAAAACTTTCTGGCTTCTGAGAATTTATCATACCAAGGCTTAATTGGGATACTTATTGATTGTCTGAAAGATTCATAGGATTTTTTTTTTTTTCTGCCATCTGACCACATAAAGAATTTTTACAATATTAATGACATTTCACACATCCAAAATCGATTTTTAATCCAATGCATTTTTCAAAAGTTAAAAAAAAAAAAATCTGCATAGCAACTAGGAAATGGATTCTACGAATACGGGATTTTTTTCACAGTCGTCCCCTTTTGCTTTAAGCAGTGTTTACACGATAATCCAATTAGCAACTAATTTCTACATCTAATCGGAAATTTAAGTTTTGCGCAAACCAAAACATTTGGCATCAGTTAAATCTGTCCAGCTATATATTTTATTTGAGGTTGGTGCATATGTGGTTAAACGGATTTTTAGGTTTGCGCAAGTCTGACACTTGCGTGAATGGAAGTGGAGTGGTGGCACCGAACTACCTGTGCATGAGTTTGATGGTATCACGTCTAAATATCTAATCCAAAATATCAAACGACAAAATATCTAATTTAAAAATATCATGGTGTATAATATCTAAAACTTAAATATATTCTGTAATATCGATTTTTTCAATTTTAACGACCAATATTATTAAATCGATATTACAGAGTATATTTAAGTTTCAGATATTATACACCATGACATTTTTAAATTAGATATTTTGGCTAAGAGGTTAGGTTAGGTTTTATGACTCATGCCCGGGCTTTAACAACGAGGTCATATCGCCTACTACCAGAGCGCTCTTTCGTCACTCTGGTGGACATGAGCCCGACTCTACTGTGGGAGTCCTAAATTTTGCCTACCCTAAATTTTTATTCACTTAGGGTAGGGGTCTTTAACGAGTACCTGACATCGTACAGGCTCGGGACCATCGCTTAACGTCCCATCCGAAGGACGGCGTGCTTAAGTTTATTTTACCTCCCAGATAAAATAAACTAAGGGGCCTCGGTCGGGTTACGAACCCACGACCTTGAGCTCAGAAGTCAAGCACGCATACCTCTGAGCTACCGGCGCCCTCTTAGCTAAGATATTTTGTCGTTTGATATTTTGGAATAGATATTTAGACGTGATACCGAACATTTAATAGAAGGTTGATAGCAAGCGACAGACAAAAGGATATCCATAAGGATTTCTTGGGTATTTTTGTAGTCCTTTTCGATGAAGTGATAATGATCATTCGATGATAATTATCATTCAGTGTGTTTTGAGAACCTGGACTGTTTCACTAAAAGGACCGACGGGAGGGTCAATATTTTATTTCTTCGGATACATCAACTGTATTTATTCGGTAAACTGCAATTTCGTACTGTGAATTTTAAATCTTAGTCTTAAATTTTTTTAGTGGGCATTCAAATTTTTTACGGAGTGTTCTGAAATTTCCCATTGCACCTTATTAACCGTGATATTGGATTAACTTACTAGGCAATACATTTTTAGTTATTGGGTTAAAATTTTATTTACAGTATTGCATCTTACTATGCAATTGTACCCTAGAATCGTCCTAATATTAAATTATAATGTATTGTAATATTCCTTATTTTATTTATGCATTATAAATTTGCCAGTTATAAAAATTATTATTTTGTTTATTTTGTAGTTAGGAATTTTGTCGTTTGGTATTTTGATTAGATATTTTGGGTTTGATCTTTGGACATGGAGCCGCGTTTGTTCATGTTGAATCGTTTCTGTTCTTCGTTTTTGTTTAAAAAAAAATTACAAAAAATAAAAAATATAAAATTTTTTTTAAATTAATTTCATGGAACTTCATAAATCTTTTTCATGTATCTGAAATATAAATGTATTGGGGAATGTAGAGATGAGAGCTGACCTCTACTGGCAGTGTCTGGGCTGCCATAATTATCAGATCCCAATTACGGGCAGTAAACCACACCCCTCCCCGTTTCAATAGTGAACATTTTCAAGCCTAATGAGCGAGAAACAAGGCAAAAAACATTATTTACAACAAAAAACATTATCTTTTTTTAAAATTATATAATGGAGTGGAAGACCGATGTGTGCCAGTGTCATGATGACTATATCGAATGGACCTCACCAACGATGTAAGTTCTATCCTCAATTGCTAATGGCTCTTGGTTTACAATTGGACGAAACTGGAAAAATGTAGGCGTTTGATCAAAACTTATCAAAATTGTATCACCATTTCATAATACAGTAACACAACATTTTTGGATATACAAGACATAGGTTATAGTTTTTAATAATTCATTTATGTGGTTGTGCTAAGCCATCAAACATCAAGCATATCCAGTCCTTCCAATCCAAAGTCCTCAGAACAATTGTCGATGCACCATTCTATTTTTCTAATCTCATCCTCCAAAATGACCTTAAAATTCCTTTTGTCAACGACCTCATCAAGTTCTGTTCCCTAAACTTCCATTTTAAACTATCAGTACCATAAAAATCCTTTTGTCCAATCTCTGTCATCCCATTCTCATCCCGACAACCCTCCCCGAAGGCTGAGGCGGTCCTGGCCGTTAGACCTGTTAGCTATTATTTAAGTAGCTGCTACTTAGAGAGTGCCGGCACTGACTAGTTTCTAACCTCATACTTTCACATTAAGCTCTTCCCGTCCCTCTCGGTGTGCCACCACTGCTGGTCAGAGGCTGGCAGAGCGAGGTGGATCAGGGGAACATCACGGAGGCTACCGTGACCTCTTCTACCTTCACTAAGTTAGAGGAATGAGATTGGTCTTAACGCGATGCAATGTCGGGGATCTCAAGCTAAATTTCTATTTTCTATTTTTATTTGGATTTTTATTATATATTATGGTATATTATAATTTTTTATTTTTTTTTTTTGTGTGTATTTATTATGATATATCTTTATATATATATATATATATATATATATATATATATATATATATATATATATATACATATATGAAGCTAATTTGATTGTGTGTTAACACTGCATAGGCTCTAACAGTTCAAGGTAAAGAATATTCCATCTCGATACTACTCGTTCAAAAGTTAAAAAATTCCTCTTCAGAGTTCTCGTCCAATTGCCAGACCATAAAACGATGAAACTGCCATAAAGAGGAATCACACCTTTACCATGGAAGACCATTAGACGACCATCTAAGGAGAAGTACTTACACTAAGTGGACAACTGTCTTCTTCTAAGGTAAACATGAGGTATTGGGTCGTATAAATATCTGAAGAGCGATAACATTGAAGGAAATATGAAGCTTTTCTTAGGAGCTTCATAACATATTTCTGAGTATGTACCTGTTTTTCCACTCAAGAAGATTAAAGTGAGAACTCAAAAAAAAAAACTGATTTTCTGCTACAATGACGTATTGGAGAATTGGAAACAAACTTATGTTTTATACAGAAAGTGGCGGACCTACGAGGAGGGTCCAATCCTCCCCTCAAGGGCAATAAAAAAAAGTTATCGGTGAATCACCGGCAATGTACTTCCCCGCCAAAAATTAATCAATTACTTTTTCGCTCTTCCTCCAAAACCAATCGACCCTTTGAGCCAAAAATCAATAGTTGACACATTGGGACTTCTGAATCTCATATTAAATGTGTCTATACATTCAATATATTTAAGTTGAGACCACCTCTGATCTTCCCTTCCCTTCGGTTGATTTGGCTTAAAATCCGGCTTTACTTCTCCAGTTAAAAGAGACATAAGGGAAGTTATGTAATCGGTCAGGTATTCGAAGTTGAGTTTTCAACAGAATTTCATGTGTTATTACAAAAATTTAAAAATAAATGTCTGTGAACACGGTAACTCCCGATAAAATGTATGTACACCACATTTTGCGTGAGTATTCATATACACCTATTAATGACATTACAAATTACATTTACATTTTATAAAGTTATCTTTAAATCTCCCGTCTTATAGATATATAAACATTGTTACGAGGAATGTCATCGATAAAAAGGTATTTTTGTATAACGAAGTGCAATCTATTTGTAATAACTGTAATGTTAATATAACTGAGTTTTTGGATGGCAGAATAAAAGGGAATGATATTGTAAATAAAGTAAAAAATGAATTTATTAATGAATATAAATTAAAATCAATAAATAGTACCAAGCATACTTTATATTGTAGCAAATGTACCCGAACAACGACGGTGTCGCTAAGCGGACAAATATACAAACAACATTGCCAGCCTGCCAACTGATAAGTACAGATCATATGTTTGTATATTATAAATCCCATCTTTATAATATACAATACAATTTATATATAAAATTATTAATACAGTCGGCCACTGTAAAAATCATAGATGATTCAAAAACCAATAAAGGACCATCAATATAGTTTTGTGTCGAAGTGAGAATGGCGAACATTTTTGTTGTAAAAGTTAGTAAAATATTTAAGTTGTTTTCGATATAATATCATTCTGTAAATAAAATACGATTTTTTTTTAACACCTTTTTATACTTATAATATAAATGCTAAAATATAAACAGTCATTTACAGATAATAAAGTTATTTTCTCGGAGATGGATGCGAATTCGATAAGCTGGGTGCTGAAGGTACGAGGTGAACTTCTTTATTTAAATAAGTATTCTTACACTAAGGAGGTCAAGCTTTGCTCCATGTGTAATAACAAGCAAGATGAAGATGTGTTTCACTTTATTGCCGTATGCCCCATCTTAAAAGAATTTCATTTTATTTATTTTAGTAAAGCAGAGTTGAGCTATGTTCAGTTTATTGAATATGTAAATGGACGAAATTACAAAAGTTTAATTAACTATTGCAAAGCCGCCTGGAAATATAGATTTGAGCTAGTTTCAGAATTTAATTATTAGTGATATATAAACAGGAAGATGTTTTTTATTTTTATTTTTTGTTAGTTTTTTTAAAGGATCATTTAAGTTAATTTTGTAAATTACTGCATTTGTATTTGAATTATTTTATTTTTATTTTGTCACTTTTATATATGTGTATTATCGAGTAGAAATAGAAGAGATAACCCCTCAGACGGTCAATTTGACCATGAGTATTGTCTGTCAATATTATTATTATTAATGTACATCTGTAAAAAGAAAGAGAAATAAAGACTATTATTATTATTATTATTATTATTATTACACCTATTAATTTTGGAGAAGAAAGGGGGGAATTAGGGAGAGGTTAACACAAAAACCCTAATAACTGTCGAAATAATGAATTTATCGTCACAAAATTGCTGACGTTGTGTGAATGAGGAGGTGTAACAGATCTTATATCAATATTTCTAGTTGGTAGAGTGAAAATACTGTAGCAACATCCACTAAACTGTATAATATGCCTCAGAATCGGGGATTTAATATCTTGGGTTTTATTGGTTGTAGGAATTTAGAAGAAGGCTCGTTGGAAAGCTAGTGACCTAGTCTTTCTAACGTCATCAAAATATTAACTCAATCTTTCACCAGTGGCTCAATTTATCATCCCCGGCTCATATATTGGCAGGGGTGTACATGAGCCGAGCATCTGGGCCGCCTCTTTGCAACTGAGTCATGAAACACGATTTAAGATGACGGGTTTTCAACGGAAATTCATGTTTTTCGAAATCTAGATTACAAATATTAGAAAAAAAAAAAAAAAAAAAAAACTATACGTCTCTGAACACGATAACTCCCGATAGAAAGAATGTATCGGCACTAAATTTCGTATATTAATCCAGAACCTTCTAACAACGACACCTATTGTTTTTCAGTCAAATTGACGAAAGGGAATGGGGAGATTAGGGGGGAGGCTTAACATAAAAACTCTGATAGCTACCGATAAAATGAATGTAACGACACCCAAAACCCAATGAGGACATAATCTGTCAAATTTCAGCGATATCAGCTGAATGGAAGGAGGGTTAAGGGGAAGGTTTTTTTTTGGGCGGGCAATTTCAGCAATTTCATTTTGCAATGGCCAACATAAATCATTTTTTCACAAAACTCCCAAATTCTTGAATCTCTATAACTCTTATTTCACTCAAAAGTTTTTGAAAAACAAATTGTATGATTTTTGTAATATGGCATGGAACCCGTGCACCGACAGTTTTGTTTATATTGATTGTAAATAGGCATATAAATTTGAAAAAAATTGTAATATTTTCGTTTCAAAACGTGAAAAAGGAGTTGGATGACAGTAACCTAACAAGTAGAAGGGCTGAAAATAGGGCTGCCGGGTGTGGAAACAATAGGGCCTCTGAAATATATAATATAGTGTCCAACCCCCCCCCCCCCCCCCCCCTCCCACTCCCTCTCCTTCTCCCCCCAGAAACAATTTATAATACAATATGCTACTTCACAATTTATAGCCATTTATCATTTATACATATAGCACACAAACACATATGAGGGTCTATCTTTACATATAAGGGTTATTTCATGTCAAATCAACCAATGTCTGAAACTTGACCATTCAGATTTTTATGATTTTCTGAACATAAGTTGTGAGTACCAAAATACACAAAAAAGAAAATATTTTGGAGGAATCATATTATAAGAACGATGTTTTAAAAAGGCGGAAAATTGGGAATTAGATTATTATGTAGGAGGATTGCCTAACGAAGCAATAAAGGCGACCAGGACAATGGTCGATAAAAAACATCAACAATCTGGCAAACATTCAGACGGATTTTCATGAAACTTCACATGTAGCAACCCTTTGTGTACGATTGAAAAATAGAATTTGTGACGTTTTAAAATTCATAACGGGAGGGGGATTTGTGGGGGGCCAAAGCATAAAGATAGTGCTAGATCATCAACCAATGATCAGATTGTCATGGAAGTCCATATGTAGTATTCTTATTAAAATCCAAATAGAAAAGTAGGGTATGTGACGTCTCAAAATTTTTAACGGGAAGGGGGATTGTGGGGGAGGCTACGCATATTGATAGTGCTAACTCATTAACGGATGGTCTGATTTTCATGGAATTTCACATTTAGTATTCTTAAAAGCCAAATTGAATGAGATATGGGCTATATGGCGTCCCAAATTTTAAACGGGAGGGGGTTCCTAATTACACACTAGCTGGAGCGTCCAACGTTGCACCGTAAATCCTAGCTTGGCGACCAGTTTCGCACGGTAAATACTAGCTGCAGTCACCAGTGTTATTGAGAACTTACTAGCAGGGGCGTCCTCCGACGTACGGTTATTTCTAGGATCCGCCCAGCTTTGTTCTGAAAATACTTCTTTAGGCGTTCACCTTTACATGGCAAATGCTATCAATGGTGTCCACCGTTTTAGGGGTGACCACCGCTGCTCGGCAAATAGAAGCTGTTGTGCCCATCGTACCTAAGTACGTATTTGTTGGGTGACCATCGTTATCAGGCACGAAGTACCTGGGTGACCAGTGTGTCACCTCAAGAACGTGGGTTCGAAACACGACCGAGGCCCTTGGTTTATTTTATCAGGGAGGGAAAATAAACTTAAGCACGCCGTCCTTCGGATGGGACGTTAAGCGATGGTCCCGAGCCTGTACGTTGTCAGGTACTCGTTATAGACCCCTGCCCTAGGTGAATAAAAATTTAGGGTAGGCAAAATTTAGGACTCCCACAGTAGAGTCGGGCTCATGTCCACCAGAGTGACGAAAGAGCGCTCTGGTAAGTAGGCGATATGACCTCGTAGTTAAAGCCCGGGCATGAGTCATAAAACGGAACCTAACCAGTGTGTCACGGCAAATATTAGCTGGGTGACCATCGTTGCTTGGTTAATACTAGCTCGGGTGTTCTTCATTGCTCGGCATATACTAGCCGTGGTCACTAGCGTTGTTAAGAACTTACTAGCTTGGGTTTCTGTCTGCCTGTGCGTCTGTAAACAAGGTAACTCCCGATAGAATGAATGTATCAACATGAAATTTTATATGTGAATCCGAAACCCTATAAGAACGACATCTATTTTCAGCCGAATCCGCCAAAAGGAATGAGGGATTGAGGTGGGGGCTCAACTTAAACACCCCAATGGCCGATGTAATGAAGGAATCAAAATGAAATTTTATATTTAAATTAATTTATTATTAATTAATTTTCACCGGAATCAATGTAATGAATTTATCGACAGAATATTTAGTATGAGGATCCTTATTTAAGTCAACTATTGATTTTTAGCCCAAACGGTCGATTGGTTTTGGAGGAAGAGCAAAGACTTAACTGATCAATTCGAGGTGGGGAAGTACAGGACGATTGTTACCCTATTCGTCAGTGAAGGGATTAGGGAAGGGAGGTTCGAATCATATATTCTAATAACCATATGATGAATATATCCACACGACATTTTTTATTAGAATTGAAATGTGGTTTTTTAGCAATGAGAGCAAAAAATAAATTGTTTACTAATAATTCGATCTGGGGAATTATTTATTGTTTATTGGTCCCCATGGGACAAGACTAGCGACTCATGTTCACCTTGCAACTGTGTATTAGTGAGGTAGGATATTGAACAATTGTTTAGGATGGGACTGAAAACTGAAGATGAATCGTTAGTACGTGGAAATGGGTACAGTTTGAAACTCTAGTTAGCAACCTGGAGACTCCTCATTCAGCTTTCATCTAACTTTCAACATTCTTTCACCAAATACCTAACCATAATTTATATATTTTTATCATGCAATTTATTTATTTTTTGTTTTATCTTATTTTATTTTGACTATTTCTATTTTTTCAATGTAGAACGAAATATAGGTTCTGTCGTGTAAAAGAAAATGCAAAATTTGGCCAACGTTTCGAAAACTATTTATTTTCTTCTTCAGGGCCTACAGAATATAAACAAACAAATTAGACATTATGGAGAATGATATAAACAGATACTTTATAATAATTTGAAAAAGAGATGGAAACAATTTTTTAACATAGATGAAAGAGAGAAAAATAATAATTTGAAAGTAGTAATAAACTATATAAAACAATATATATATAATATAGTTTATTACTACATGCAAAAGTCGTATTTATTTTTATTATTTATCATTATTATTTTTCTCTCTTTCATTTATGTTAAAAAATTGTTTCCATCTCTTTTTCAAATTATTATAAAGTATCTGTTTATATCATTGTCTATAATGTCTAATTTGTTTGTTTATATTCTGCAGGCCCTGAAGAAGAAAATAAATAGTTTTCGAAACGTTGGCCAAATTTTGCATTTTCATTTACACGACAGAACCTCGATTTCCTTCTACATTGAAAAGATACTGTCGACTCTATTAATCATTTTTATTTTTCTTCTTTTTCCTCACACTTTTCTATCTAGCCCCTACTTTCTAAAATTAATTTTATTTCAAACCTTGTCTGGGCATCCTTCCTTCTCTTTAATAATTATAATCAACCATCTCTTTCGATTTTTATAATCTACTTTATTTTATTCATATTTATATAGATTTTTTTTACATATTCTCTTTTATTTATATAGAATTTTTTTCTTCTTCATAATTAAGCTGTTAATTTTATGTTAATCTTTTGTTTATCTATATTTATAATTGTCTAATTTTTCTCCAATGTAGCACTAATTTATTTATCTATGTATTTATTTCTTTGTACGTCATACTGATACTTTATTTAATTGTTTCCTTTTCTTTTGACTCTATATGTATTTATTCTTAGGGGACCTCGGTCTCCTTTTCTTTTGACTCTATATGTATTTATTCTTAGGGGACCTCGGTCTCCTTTTCTTTTGACTCTATATGTATTTATTCTTAGGGGACCTCGGTCTCCTTTTCATTTCATAATTCATCCCGTACAAAATTAAAGGATCACTTTAATTTTTGTGTTTATTTCTCTGATGAGTATGTTTGCTATAATCCTCTATCTTTACTAATATTTATTTACCATTATGGATTAAAGAAATGAACTTTTCTTTACTCCAGTGATCCATATCATTGCAGTTCTTACAGTGCCTTTCGTTTTTCTATTTTTTTTTTTTTTTAATCTGTTTATTTCAGAATAAGTGAAAGTAAATAACTGTTCCATGACCCAATGAAAGGAGTTAAGTGAAGAAGAAGCAATCAGGGAGTGAGGAGTGGTTCAGCCAGAGGGGAATCGCAAATCGGCTCCAACGATCACAATCCGTGGTGTCAAGAGCGGTGAGCCGACAACAGGAGTTAGTGGTAATTGGTCATGGCTCACTAACTACTGCCTGGTATCTCAGAGAGATCCTAGAACTTCATGTGATGCCCTTTGCCCCTCAAGTTCAAATTGTGGCAATGGACTGGCCCGCAAAAAGTCCAGACATGAAAAGTCGCGTTAGAATAGGACAGCCACAAAATTTAGAGGATTTGCGAAACTTCTTGCTTCAAGAGTGGGAAAACATACCAGAAGAAGTCATTCAAAATTTAATCAGGAGAATCCCAGAAGTATAGAATATAACATTCATGCTAGGGGAGGGAACACCAGTTACTAATGAAATGAAATTTGATGTGTTTTTATGAAATTTTTCTTTGTTAACTCGAACTTGGGGGTACAGCTAAACAATCCAACATCAATCGTATCCAAGCATTCCAGTCCAAACTCCTCCGACGAATTGTCAACGCTCCTTTCTAGGTCACCAATAAAGTCCTACACAGAGATTTCAGTATTCCCACTGTCAATGAATTAATCAAATCCCGATTGCAATCATTCCACAGAAACCTTTCTTCCCATTCAAATCCTCTCGCACAAGACCTTTCCTCTCATTCCCATTCTGACAATCCTCCCCGCCGCTTGAACAGGAGGTGGCCTCGCGATCTTCTCTCTGAGGATAGTGAATAATGACAATTAATTTTCGAGGGTGTCTGTGCTGATGATACTCTACTTGTATCCCAGCATCCAGATAAGTCATCAGCAGAGGAAGCCCTAAAAAGTGACGTTGATGTCGTGATGGACTGGTTCAATAAGTGGAATCTTGGAATAAACACTGCTAAAACGATGGCCAAAGTCTTCACTCTTCGAAGGACTAACTTAGACACACACACAGATTCGAATCAACAATGACGTCATACCCTGGACACCTACTGATGAGACAATCAAGTACCTCGGAGTACATTTCGACACTAGACTGACATGGAAGACACACAGACATAGAAAACTAACACAAGCATACACTCGACTATCACAACTATACCCACTACTGAACAGACGTATACCACTCAGACACAAACGCTGCACACTACTCTACACAGCATTGTTACGACCACTCATCACCTATGCATCACCCATTTGGCAAGGTGCAAGCAAAACTCACCTAGACAAACTTCGAAGGTTTGAAAACAAGGTCCTTCGTTTGGCAGTGGGTGCACCTTGGTTCGTCCGGAATCAGCAGATCCGAAGGGAAGTGGACATCCCGGACATGGAGGTTTTCATTGCCAAACTGACCCTAGACTACCATGAAAACCTCGTCCTGGTGCCTGGAGCCCAGTTCTACAAGTTGGGAGAACCAACACCAGATAGGAGGCTCAAACCTCGACTCTATCAAGATTTTGTTAATTATTCATGAACTTTTTTATTATTTTTTTTTATTTAAATGTTACCTTTTCATTCTGAATGTTTTCAATTTTGTGTATAGCACCAACTTGTCTGAACCAATAAAATGATTTAAAAAAAAAAAAATTTCGAGGGATTGTCAGCGCTGGCTGGCTTCTCCCATCTAGTGAGGTTGTTATATTTTTCTTGTTGACCACATATTTGCTTATTATGTATATATTGTAGTATATAGATTGCAAATATAATTTTAAAAAATATAAAAAAAAATATTTTTGGTTAATTTTTTTATTTTTCAAATAAATAAAGAATTTTATTTTTCCTGTTAATTTTTAATTTCCTTTATCAATGCCACAAATAATTATATCGTCATGTCACAAACCCATTAAAATTTCCAAAATTGAAGTGAACCTTTAATTTTGTCAAAAAGAATATTTTTGTCACTTTAAGAGGATTATAATTACCCTTTCCTCTGATAGATTTGGCTGCAAATCAATAGGAGTCGTCCTTACAGGGTTCTGGATATTACTGATTCATCCTAATCTGAGTTACCGTGTTCACAAACGCACAAAGACAGACATTTTTTCTTCATTTACGAAATTCTCAGATACGCAGGGAGCAGTGTGTTCCCGACCTTCGAGAATTCATATTGGAGTTAGCGACGAGGTTCAGGACTGGGCTGCAGAGTGTTTCTGGAGCAGACCTTTGGCATTGGGGAACCTCTACACTGTCGTCTGAAGCCCCTACTTGTTCATGACATTATCCCTTGACTACCGTCTTTATTATTATTATTTATTTATTATTTTATTTTTTTATATATATTTTTTTAAATTGTGAATAGCGCTTTTTGTGCTGAACCAAATAAAAGTTTTTCTTTCGCTCTCTCCTTTTCAATACAAAACTACAGATAAAAAAATATATTTTTAATTTCAATTCGTTACAATTTAAACATTACTTAGAAATATTTCCTAAGAAAATTCATTGGAAAATTCAGAAATACATATCTCAAATCTGAAGGCATTCCGCTAGCTGGAAATTTAATAAGGAACATTTGTATTATAAATAAATTTTTCGATAGGACTATCGCGTAAATCAAGCAAACGTCTAAAAAAATGGGTTTCAAAACGAAAAATAAGGATGGTTTTCGGTATGTAGGTATCTTGCAAACCAAGGGATCTTGTAAAAATGTACTTAGACCCCGAAGTAAAGTAATCTTAATTTCCGTCCGATTTCGGCCAAAATCTATGATCAGATCAAGGTTAACATGTTACATTTTCATTTCAAATTTCAAGTTTATAACTATAATCGTTTCTGAGTTGGAGCGCTCAAAAAGTTCCAATGACATACACACATGCACAGACACGATTGCGTAAATGGTCGAAAAGAGTCAGGGGACCTTGAAACGTGAAAATCCACAGGAAACTCGATATAGGTTTTTCGCATGATTACAATACTTTCTTATACTAAAAAACAACTAACAATTGCCACATAGTGAGAAAAATGCCCGAGATACGAAGCACGCACACATTCCTGGAATAATATTTTGACGTCACGGATTCTTTCTTTCTCTAAGGTACTTAAGAATAATGCTTTTATATTTAAAACCTATGTATTCATAATACATTTCATTATATAATGGTCTTCTAGTTATGATAAGAAGGTTGGCCGTAATAACTCTATTGTCCAGCCAAATCCGTTTATTTCAAAAGCCTCATTATAAAAAAACACGTTACCGATGATAGTCTCTGAAAAAAACAGTTCATATAAAAATTTAAAACAAAAATTGGGGATTTGTCTAAGCTGATTTGCTAGCCAACTGGAATATTTTATAAGAATAAAGAAAGACGTCACCTCAGTCTAATAAAAATAAATTTAAGTTAAAAATGAAGTTTAAATATTTACTAAGCCATCTAACATCAAGCGTACCCAGTCCTTCCAATCCAAAGTTCTAAGAACAATTGTCGATGCACCCTTCTATGTGTCCAACCTTACCCTCCATAATGACCTTAAAATGTTATTGATCTCACCAAGTCCCGCTTCTCCAAATTCCGCTCTAACCTTTCTTCACCTGTCAATTTAGTTGCTCGACTCTTGTCATCCCATTCCCAACCAGATTATCCCCCCCGAAGACTGAGGCGGCGCTGGCCGAAAGACCTGCTACTGTAATCTAGCAACAATATTTTGGGAGTGCCGGTGATGACCAAGTTCTCCCCTCATGTAATCCTCTTACCTTCAATTCTCCTTTCCTTCTTGGCCTGCCTCCACTGCTGGACAGTGATTGGCGGGGCGAGAAGTCAGGGGGATCACTCGAGCGGGGGCCTTTCAAGGGGTCTCGAGTTGAAGGACTTTCATGTTGATTTTATTTTATCCTTATTATTATTCTTTTATGTTTATGTTTATTATTATTTAAATTGCAGAGACCATTATTATTTTATTATGTACATATATATTTTTTTTTTAATATTTTTTTTTACCTATTATTTTGTACATAATCATATGCTTTCGTTGTATATATTTTTAATTTTTTTTTTATTTAATGTTCAATGTCATTCAGAAAATTTACTTATAGTTTATACTGATTGTAAATATTCAAAATATAAATATAAAATATATACATATATAATATAATATATATATATATATTTAGAGGGGGGAATCAAATGATATTTCATATGTGATAGTAATCCAGCCAGTTATCTTCCAACCGCTGTGCTGTGTGGGTGGGATGAACCACTGATGATGACGCTGTTGCGTCGAAAACCGGTTCTGGTATAAAATAAAACAGTGGGAAGACAACGTATTTTATTTCTATTACAAATGATATTTCACCATGGAACGGTCAAATTTGAGGTCCATGCCATTCTATTTGTTTTTCTCAAAAATTATTGGAGTTATGACGAGCGTCGATGGTCGATATTTCGCGTTTAAAGTTCTATTTCCTATAACATCGGTGGTGAAGGGCCGTTATTTTGAAATCATTTAATAACTTCCGATTTGGGTTTGGGAGGTTGAAAAGAGGAAGTTCAAATCAAAACTCTAATTACTACCGATGTAATGAGTGTGTCTGATTGATTATGAGGATTCAGAAGTCTATTTGGAGGACAATTATTGACTTTTACCCCAAATACTCGATTAGTTTTGGAGGGAGAGCGGAAATATTGTTGAATATTCGTGTTGAGGAAGTACATAGCCGGTGATTCACCTACACGTTTTTTGATTATACAGGGTGATTCCCTCATAACTTAAAAAAATTGGGTGAAACTAGACCGAAAATGGAGTATAATGCCGCCAACCGCACCTTTCTATCTCAATCCGTTGCCAAGATATGATTTTTTAAAGTTTTTTTCGAGAAAACCACGTTTTTTTGCCATCAAGTCCCACATTTCTCCCCTTTAAATCTACTTTTCTCAACTTTTGACCACATTTTCGGAATTAGCATCCAGTCGGATAGGAAAATTAATGCTAATTCCACACTAAGTACACTAGTCAGTGTACTTTCAACTTTGAAAATTACCAACTTGGAACCGAAGTAACAGCTAAAACGTTTTAGAAAAATTAAAATTTTAGAAAAATTAAAATTTCGGGAAATACTTCCACGTCAACTACTTTCCCGCTCAAGGACCGCTTCAACCGCCCAGGGAGCTAGAAAACTTGCAAATTTAATCAGCTTTCTATTGGTTTGGTCAACTTTGCGATTCCTTATCGATTTCACGGGGAAATTTAAGGTTGAATGCAAAAAAACGTGATGTAAATAGATTTTTTTTTTTTAAATCTAGAGATTATAAGCAGGTCTCACAATAACAAGAGTAGACAGTGACTTTGACCTTTCGGCAGACACTTAGTGTATCTTGTTTGAACATTCTCTCATTTTCGTTATGTTTTTTCGATTTACATCAAGTTTTTTCGATTTACATCAAGTTTTTTCGCATTCAACCTATATTTGTTTAAGGAAATAAGGAAAATGTTTTGATTGTAATGAGATTACGTTATTATTACTCAAATCGTACGGTACCTTGGGTTTTACTTAGACAGCAGACTAACTTGGAATCCACACAAGACTCAAACGATAAGAACTCAACAGACGATATGGTCTTTTAAGACGACTACTCGGATCAAAGTCAAAACTATGTGTTGAGAACAAACATAATTTACAAAACAATCGTACGACCAATATGGACATACGGACTAGAACTAAGGGGCTAAGCCAAGAGTTCCAACATCAACAGAATACAAACTTTTCAATTGTCTATGCTCCCATTTATGTCACCAACAAAGTCCTAAACAAAGACCTCAACATTCCTTATGTCCAAGACCTAATGCAACTCCGCTTCAAGAAATTCCATTCCAAGTTTAATACTCATCCCAATCCTCTTGCTCAGCGCATGTCCTCTCAGTCCCATCCCAACAACCCCCCACGCCGCCTTAGACGACGCTGGTCTCGCGATCTTCTTTGAATAAATAACGAGACTGTCTAAAGGAGTGTCAGCACTGGCTGGCTTCTCACATCAATTGTAAATATTTATTTCCTGTTCACTTCTACCTATTGTAAATTTTGTACAGATTGTAGAATAAAAAAAAAAAAAAAAAAAAAATTACTCAAATATTTTTCCTTGGTTCAATATAAAGCTCCGATGTTTTTTTATCAAAACTATGTTGAAAACATCGATGGCATTTAATAGATATAACATCGATGTTTTTTTTATCGCTGATCTCTACTACTCACATTTGTGATCTGCGGAATCTTCCTGTCAATGGAATAGACTAATAGTACTTTACTGAGAGCTAGAAATATGAATGAGCTAGAATGCTGCTAGAATGCTATGAGTTAGAAACAGTTGAGGTCACAATGGATAGAGCATGTCTGTACGTATTTGTTGTGCAGGGTTTGTTTTGCCTGTGACGTTATCGGGCTAGTGTGGGCGCCGGCGGATGCTTGTTACGAATTAGCGTTGTGTAAAATTAGAAATTAGTGTAGCGTGATAACACGTTTAGATAGGACGTTGATTCGGGTGTCATTGTAAAGAGCTTGAGGAGCACTACTAGGACTCAAAGTGAAACAATAAAAATATTCGCCGAAATATATTTAAAAATCGGTATTAAATTGAAAATTGCAAAAAAAATTAAAGATGTCGTCTCATATGAATCGTAAATATGAAATTATAGAAAACGCGGAATTATAGAAAACGCAAATCAGACGAAAAGGAATTGAAAAAACCTAAAAAGTCTAGTGCCGAGCAAATGCAAGAACTACGGCAGCATCGAAAAGAAAATGAAAAATGATTTTATCCCGACGTTTTCACGGAAAATCTACGGCGAGGACCTTGACTACGCCTTAATGTTTTTTCTTTTTATATTAAAAAGTTAGTTATAAGTTTTTAGATCTACTACTTATCAATTAATGATCCTTCTTTTTACAAATGTGAATTTCTTTTTGCAAATGTGACTTTCTTTTTGCAAATGTGACTTTCTTTTTGCAAATGTGACTTTCTTTTTGCAAATGTGACTTTCCCCGCTCGTGTCAGAATATCAAACATAAAATATTCAACAGTTGACTTACATAAGGGCTTATAAATCTTTATACTAAATTTCATGTCGATATATTTTACACCGATTTGACTGAAAACCAATAGCATTCTATTGGGAGTTATGAAACACACACATCAGAAGTTGGGAAATTCTAGTGAAAATTCAACATCGAATTATATAACATAAACTACGTATAGCTGGGAAATTAAAATGTTGATTGTATTCAGTGCCGTAACGTCCGTTCAATTCGACATTTTTTCTTCAATCTGTCTTGGTTACTTTGGCACTTGCCCTTTAGAAAGTACGTTTTTCCTAAAACCCCCCGGCAGCTTGAAAGTTGCCTTTTAGAGCGGAAAATCTGAATGACGTAACGAAAGTGGGATTGACATTTGAATTACAAAATTGAGGAGTTCTGCAAAAGGCATTTAAATAAAATTGCATTTCGAGTTAACTTCACAACCAGTGGCAGATGAATATTTCTGATCATTCTACACAAAAAGACGTGGAGAAGTGGGAAGAATATTTTCTACTTTTTTTTTTTTAAAGTCGGCAAATCACCGACAATGTACTTCCTCAGCACAAATTAATTGAATAATTTCTAAAATAGAAATCTGAATTTCTCATACTAAATTGTGTGTCAATCCTTTCATTACATCAGCAGCTGTTAGGGGTTTTGTGCCATTCTGATCGCCCCTTCTCTTCGGCGAATTTCGCAGAAAATTAATACATATTGTTCTTATGGGATTTCGAATTTAAATATAAAATTTCATATCGGTTGTGATCATTTAAAAAAATGTTTTGTTAAATAAAATAAATAAAGTATATAAATAATAAAATTAACTGAAATTACTACATTTCCTGTAGAAATTATATCTGATCTTCTAATAAATTTTGATTTCTATAGTAATTTTCGAAAAGGGCCCTAAAAAAATATCGAAAGTTCAAGACGTGCAATTTTGAAGAAAGTGCACATATTTAAAAAAATTTCAATTAATAATTATTTTATTTGGATTTCTTCTAAATTCACTAAAGAGATATTGTTTTTCTAAATTTTGCAAATATGTTAAACTAATCCAAATGTATAAATTATCTTACTGGGTTAACAGGGAAAATGAATAGCATAGAATAAGAGAACAAATATTGGGTTTATTTACTTAAACCTTCATTATTAATTGCATTACTAATGTGGTAATAAAAAAAATGAAATTGTTTTACAAAAAGAAATCTTACAAACTAATTACTTAAAACAATTTTTTGATTGGCCATTCTTTAAATCAATGTTATTCAGGGCATATAAACATATAAATAAATAAAAGTACCTCCTTTGCGCATCTACTACACTGTTATTTCACACACTTGCTTCACCACACCTTAAGCCTAAAAACATTTCTCTCCCTAGACTGTCCACCTTCAGATCTCAACTCCGACTCCTCCACACTATTAGAACAGCTGATCGCAGCCTTTTGCCTCCATTCATTGGTTGTTCTATTTCGTTTTAAAACAAAATGTGACTTCATAATTTATTCAATAATTAAGTTACTTCACTCCCAACAGCTGTTTTTATACAAAATAAATATAATTAATTTTATAATATTTTAAATAATTTTAATGTTTGTAAATTTTTTACATCACACTGTACATATATTCTATCGCGAGTTTGCGCTATTCTGGACAACCTTAAACATACACATACCATTCTGCTGTACAAGACTCTCCTACTTCCACTTCTAACATACGCCTGTCCAGTCTGGATCGGCACCAGCAACACTAACATGAATCGACAACAAAAATGTCAAAACAAAGTACTGTGAAAGGGCGACGAACATCATACATCGATCTTGGAGATAACATCAAAAAAGGTTAAAGGGCAACAAACCTTGTCGAGTGCTCGGCCCGGACTGCAGTTATGTCATCGAGACTGTTGACCGGCTAACCAACAACAGGATATTGACATTGACCATCGATCAACACTTCCGGAAAAACATGGAAAGTAAGTTGAATTCATCTAGTTCATGTTTCCATCTGTTAACTGTTCTTGTCAGTCTGGCTGTTATTGAGTTCTGTTTTAATAAATTCTCAAGTAGTTTTATTACCAGTCTATTTGTATTATAATTGAAGCCTCCCTTGCTAGCCTAAGGTGGCTTTCACACTGGATCGACATGGGACGAAACACGTGTTGAACACATTTGTTGGAAACATTTGTAGTACACAGGCCTTCACAACAAAGAGACAAGTGTTGCAATACATTATAAACATTTATACATAAAAATACAAGTTACTTGTTTAGGGCAATTAATGAATTGTACCTGAGTTCATATCTCATGATAATTAGGCCATTGGCCTAGGTATTATTGTTATAGACAGCCCAACTATAATATTCATGTATAGAATAATAAAGTTTACAATAATTATATAAAAAAAAAAAAAATACATATTTCGTGGAAAATAGATAGGTAGGTGTAGTCCGTTTGGGGTTTTGAATTCACATATAAAATTTCATGTCGATACATTCCTTAAATTGGCAGTTTTAGAGTTATTGTTTTAAGTCCCTCCCCCCCTCCTTTCCCTTGCTCGATTTGACTGATAATCAATAGGTGCTGTCCTTATCGAGTTTTGGGTTTTGGTACACATTCTATCGGGAGTTATCGTGTTCACAGACACACACACATACAGATGGGAATTTTTTTTTCTTTCATTTTTTGGTATCAGGAGGTAGGAAAACATGAACTTCCGATGAAAAATCCATACCAGTTGTGTGAGACTCAGTATAATGTATCCTTCTATGGTTTTAGAGAGAGAGCAACTGGGAGAAGTACATTGCCGGTGATCAGAGGGTCGCAAAACATGAATTTAAAGTGAAAGCTCAGAATCTTATTTTCGGAACCGATTTCACAACAACGCATGACTGGGGAAGAAATGAGTTTGCCGACCCCTGAAGGACAGACGAACAGAGATCATTAACACTCCGGTAGTCGCGCCTGATAATTTGAGATCGCTGAGAGTTTCAACACGTTACTACTAGAGGGTGTTTAGGTAGAGAGCCGCGCCGCTCCATCTATCTTTCTATGAGCAGACCATCTGCTTGTTCAGTATGGTGCCATATTTCCTATGGTAACCATTTCTGCGTGGTGTTGTAAACGATCTAGGAGATATAGCGCGACCACTCTAGTAATTATTTTTGTTTATTAACATTTCATGTTTTCATTAAGTATGGCTCAGTAAATAAGCAACTAAGTTTATAACAAGAATGTTGTGAGGAAATTAATTTCATGATATTCATCGATTGCGATTTGTGATATTCAGACATCTTAGATAAAAATTGCTCCTCAAAGTACCCGTCCGAAGGCTCTTACTGCGTAAACTGGGCAGAGAGCCTGCAAAAGAGGAAATATATACAATCTCTACCTCATACGACTTGTAGAGTTTTGCCCAAGCCAAGATCTTGATAAAAAAATTAAAATTTTCAAATAAACAACAATATTTCTGAAGGAACATCTCGGAAAAGATATTTCCAATGCCATGAACTTTGAAATCAGGAGGCTCACCAAGTACAGGTGTCAATCTTGTGGTCAGTTTGTATGCCTCAGTCATTGTGCTTTTATATGTCCAGATGGTTGTTCAGCGACTAATAGCGATGAAGAATAAGAGGAGAGTCAAAATAAAACCAACCTGAATTTCTCACACTTGGAAGACTGATTTTAAACATTAATATTTTTATTCTGAATGTTCCTCGTATATATTTTTTTTCTGCTTCTTATTTTTTTTAAATAATATGACTCAAATAAACGTTTGTTTTTCATGTTTACTATTATTTTTCTTAATTCCATTCCAATCTACAACTATTAAAACTTATGAAACTGGAAAAATTGTAAGGCGATCTGACAGATTCAGCGCGACTACTTTTGCGACAGGAGGGGGCGCGACTACCGGAGTGTTAAAGGAGTTCCCAAATTTAAAAAAATCAGATCCTTCGCCAGCTCAAGGCCAGTAATATTATTAAAATTTATTCTCCGTGGTGTTGGAATATCCTTTCAACGAAGTGTTCACGAAGAAATGAGTGAGACCTAGAAACTACAAATCACTTCTTCACAAATAAAAGCTACCCCAATTAGTAATCTACAAATTTACTTCTTCACAGTACACCAAATAGCAACAAACAAACCCTAGTTTGTCAGGAATCACAAAATTCATGAAGAACTGGGTGTTGTTGCAGCTCACATTGAGAACCTAGAGATGAGGAAGGCCTTGTGCATTGTTCCGGTGCTGTGCACGACTCCTGGGAGACGACTGAAACTGAGACTCTACCAGGACTTTCTACTTCAAAACCTTTCTTCATATATTTGTGTAGAGCAATTATTTCACAATTACGGGTCTCAGGAAATATACAACTCATTTGAATTATACAAATTACCTAGCTAAATTTCAGCTTGACTCTGTTTGTCCACTTTGTAACAGTGATAACTAACATACTAACATACTCCATCTTCTCATAACATGTCCAATGTTAAACCAATACAGAAACAAATTTATCAATAAATATATTTCACACTATAATGCAATCACCGATAAAATAATTAATTTGTTAAGTATTGATGACGATGACAATGAAAAAATCAATAATATATTTTTTTTAGTAAATAATAGTTTAAAATTTAGAAAAACAGTTTTAATATGATTTGCTCTCTCATTTACCGTATACATTTCAATATAACACATTTCACAACAGTTGGTATTTTTCTTCTCTTTACTTCGGCCCATATTTATAATGTATCTTCCAAAATTATTTTTTGTTTAATTAAGTTTGTTATATTTTCTATTTTTAATTATAAGTTGTATTGATACATAAACTTTTATATATTATGTCATACATATGTACACATATATATATATATATATATAAAATGTATTACATTTATGCGTGAACTAGTAAGATCCTTGCTATGAGATTTGTATCTCTATAAGCAATAAATAAAAGAAGGCGCCGGTAGCTCAATGGTATGCGGCCTTGCCTTCTGAGCTCAAGATCGTGGGTTCGAAACCCGACCGAGGCCCTTAGTTTATTTTATTTGGGAGATAAAATAAACTTAAGTACGCCGTCCTTCGAATGGGACGTCAGGTACTCGTTAAAGACCCCTGCCCTAGGTGAATAAAAATATAGGGTAGGCAAAATTTAGGACTCCCACAGTAGAGTCGGGCTCATGTCCATCAGAGTGACGAAAGAGCGCTCTGGTAGTAGGCGATATGATTTCGTAGTTAAAGCCCGGGCATGAGTCATAATAACTAACTATAAGCAATAAAATTTCATTTCATATTTGTGTAAAGCATATATTTTCCTTATCCAAATAAATGTTGTTGTTTATCCGGAGTTATCGTGGTCAAACATAGACTAGAAACTTTTTTACATTTTTTGAATCAGAGGTCTCAACATAGAGTAAATTAATAATTACTTCGCATAGTTGAAGAAGTAAAATTATTCCTAATTTTTGTTATTAATTAACATTGTTCCAGACTAAAAATAATATACGTCCATACATAATAAAATATGTCTAACACATATACTGGTGCCGTTATGGTATACAAGTGTCAAAATATTGAAAATTGCATTTTTGTTATTATATTCAATTTGAATATGCGGGATTTCATTCTACATAAACCGACATGTATTAATTATTATTCTAAGAACTTGAATTAGTGGTCTAACAAAATTAAATTTCCACTAAATCAGGAATTAGGTTCAATGAGAATGCATGGCAATACTAAAAAAACAATTTTACTGCCATGCTTCATGAAATTATTAATGTGACTATCATAGGTACATATGGACAAAGTCCATGCGAAAAGAAGCCGTCGATGAATCACTGACATTGTACCTCCCCAGATCGAATTAATCGACTAACCTTTCTTCCTCTGAAACCAACCAGTCAGTCCAATGTACGTTATTGTTTTATTTATTCATTTATAATTTTTTATTTATTTACACTTTTTTATATATTCATTTATAATTTATTAATATGAATATATTAATATATTTTTTCATATATTGTCATTGTTTTCTTTTTTTTCTTTATCTCGCACATTGGGACCTGATGATGGGACACCGTTGGGGTAAAGACACTTCGAATTATATGCATTTACATATTTTTTTCTATTAACTTCACCACCTTGTTTAAACATTATCTTTACGTTATGGCCCATATAGAATCAATTAAAGCTACTTTTATTTTGCATATATCGCTAAAAATGCATATCTGAATCTTATTCGCATATTTTTATTCATATTTTTGAGTTTTTTCGGCAGCCCAAGGATAAACTCTGTAAAGTACATATGTACCTATTTCAATTTTTTTATTTTCCATTTTTTTTTTTTTTTTTTTTTTTTGTAAACTGACAATTAATAAAAATAAATTCAACTTTTTCCAAAATTTGGCACTAAATTTGCTTATGTTTAGCCAGGTGTATGCGCTTCTTTTATTGAGATGAGTGCAAAAAAGTTATAGTGTGTAATTTTAACAGTTTTCTCCGTTCAAATCATTTCTTATATCACTATATCTTTACTTTATTTGTTTGCTTATATTTCCTGTAGAAATTGTCCGAAAGAAAATATCGAAAGTTCAAGACGTGCAATTTTGAAGAAAGTCCACGTATGAAAAAAAAATGAATTAACAAATTTTTCATTTGGATTTCTTCTGAATTTAGATGAGATATCATCTTGTTTTCTAAATTTGTAAAAATGTTCAATCCAATCCAAAGGTATAAATTATCTTACTGTGTTCACAGGGAAAATGAATAGCATAGAATACAAGAACTAATATTGGGTTTATTTATCTAAACCTACATTATAAATAAAATGAAATTACTTACAAGAAAAATCTTACAAACTAATTATTTAAAACTATATCAGTATTTTTTCCTGTTTTATAGAAGCCACAATTTATAATTTTTTTATATTTTGGGCATATATACATATAAATAAAAAGTACCTTTTCTCTTCTACGTACTTCCAATGTTATAATTTTCACTCTTACATCTCCTCTACATCTTCTCTCACTCAGACTGGTTCACTAGACCTTAACCCTAAAAACAATTCTCTCTCTAGACTGTCCACTTCCACAACACAACTTAGACTATTTCTCCGTAATTAAAACAGCTGATCGTCGTCTTTTGTCTCCATTCATTAGTTGTTTACATTTCGTTTTAAAACAAAATGCGACTAGTCCATATTTGTTACTTGTAACAGCTTTTTTATACAAACAATAATAATTGATTTTATTATTAATGATTGATTAATAATCTTAATGTATGTAAATTTTTTGAATTATACAAAAATACATTTTATGTTATGCTGTACTGCAGTACTGCGTCACTTCTGTAACGCTTTTCCGTTACATTCAGATTATTGTAGTCTTTTCGGATAAGATTCGTAGCATCAAAAGTCTTACCTAATAACCTCAAAACAAGAAGGGTTATCTATTGTAAGGTTGAGGGTAGGGCTGAGGTGGGTGATGCGATGGTGATTTGGGATTCAGGCCGGGTTCTTGGGATCACGAAGTAAGGTAGCCTGGGTACATTGAGAATCAGGACAGGACCCTATACAGCTTTATGTTAACCCTAACTCAACCAACAACTTCTTCTAATTTATAACATCTGTTTTGTTTATAACTAATAACTAGGGCTGTGATTTGTATGCAATAAAAACAGCGAAATATGCACATATACCAAAGTATATGCAAACATATTTGAAAAAATATGCAATTAAAAACTAAAAATATGCGAAAGGCTGCAAAGGAAAAAATTACCTATAGAATAAAATAAACTACAGAAGTAATAGAAAATTTTTATAGACATAAAATTTATTTTCAAAAAAATATATATATAACCAAAAAATATAGTGATATAAAAAATTATTTGAACAGAGAAAAACGTAATCGACTGAAAAACTGTTACAATTACACACAATAACTTTTTTAAATTTTCAAACAAAAAGCATTGCCTGTCTGGCCTCAAAATTGATTTGTAACGCGCTGAATGAGCGCTCCACATCAATTGAAGTAACTGGCGCATAATTGAAAACCACAATATCCATTGGGCTTAATTCAACCCCTGACTCTTCGCTCACCATTTCCATTGTTTTTCATCCAACGTTTAAAACTGAACTGATCGACTTAGAAAATAATAAGAAAGAAGGGGGGAAATGGGCATAAAAAACAGTTCCCAGAATAAATTATTAAAATAAACAGTCAGAATAATATGTTCGCAATATGAACACAATGCATTCAAGAGAAACATTGGAGTTCCTGGAATGCACTCATCTCTATAAAAGGGGTGTACATGTGGCCAAACAAAAGCGAATTTATTGGGAAAAATTTGGAAAAAAGTGGGATTATTTTTATTAATCGTTCAGTTTACAAAAAAAATTAAAATGACTTAAAAAAAATTTTAAATAGGTATGTACCTACTTTACAGAGTCTATACTTGAGATGCCGAAAAAAGTCAAAAATATGAACAAAAATGTGCGAATAAGGTTCAGATATGTAAAAATATGTATTTCTAGCAATATGTGCAAAAATATGAAAAATAAAAGCAGCTTAAATTGATTTTATATGGGCCAAAACGTATAGATAATGTATAAACAGGATGCTGAAGTTACCTTCGCTTAACGTCCCATCCGAAGGACATCATTTTATTGATATATATATATTTAATTATAGAAAAAGTGAAAATTTCATATTTTTATATTAAAAACAAAAAAAAACGAGCAACTAATTTTGTTTTCCCCCACAATCCCCCCTCCCGTTCAAAATTTAGATATGCAACATAGCCTATGTTTGAAGCATAGGCTTATAAGAATGCAACGAATCCGATCAGCCGTTTGACGTGATGTTGGAACTAATGATGAGCTACAAAATAAAACCATCGATTTTTGCCATCGAAAATAATATCGAGGCACACCATCGATAGTCAGAAAACATCAGCCTAACTACATCGATGATTCAATTTCAATACATGATGGAGAGTGAAAAATCAAACAATATTTATTTAATAAATGTGTTTATTGTCTTCATAAAAATGAGAGAAAAATAGGAAGTAAAGTAAATGTGATCTGGCGAAAACAGGACTATTGATAGATAATTAAAATACACAATTTCTTTGTCAAACTTCCCTATATATTCTCAAATACTCAACTAGTTTCGCCGTGTTAAGGCATTTCAAGAGTCACTTATAAACTACTCTTGATAATGTCTTAACACGGCGAAACTAGTTGAGTATTTGAGAATATATACTTAGTGAAGTTTGACAAAGAAATTGTGTATTTTAATTATCTATTCCTAGAATGGAGCTTCACAAAGTACATAAATCTGGAAACCATAAACTACTATTGATGTGGACTATTGATGTTTTTAAAACTTTGCCACAAAAACTGATTCGAGGCATATTGATTTATTTTATTGATGAACTTGAAATTGAGATTTGAGATGATATCAGATGAGCAAATAGATCTGATTAGATTGTAGCCGGAACGATACAACAATTAGGGTACTTTACTTCGGGGCCTAAGTATATTTGATAATGCCTTAACACGACGAAACTAGTTGAGTATTTGAGAATATATAGTGAAGTTTGACAAAGAAATAGTGTATTTTAATTATCTATTCCTAGAATGGAGCTTCACAAAGTAAATCTGGAAACCATAAAAACATTTGTTTCATCTCATATGAACTATTATCCAATTTTAAAAATGTTTTTGAAAGAAAGATTGAAGACTGAAACAAATATTTTTGACATCCATGAAACAAAGTTTCAAAAGTTATTCACGTATAAAACATCAAATTATGGTCCTATTCAGTGACTAACATGGTTGCTGCGTAAAAGGCACGAACGATAGTGAATTTCCTGCGCAATGCTGGATAACACAACTAGTCACTATACAAATGTCCCAATGGAAAATATAAAAAAAAGTGTTAACAGATAGAAAAGAGGAAAGTCTGAAATCAGAATTCCATTTATTTAATGAATGCCATTAATATAATGAAAATGTTTCTGGAGTATTTTCCTTTCAACCTGGAAATGCCCTTAGCTAAATGATAATATTACTTTGACTATATAAAATTTTAAGTTTTCATAGCTTAATTTGATTTTTATTTCAAATTTTTTATTAGGAATATAAATGTTAATGTCAGGTCATTAACAATTTTTTTATTTTAGGCTGTAATACACCCATAATTAATGGAAAGATGTATTTAAAAAAAAAACATTAATAAAAAGCAGTATAAACAAGCAGGTTGTCTGGGCCGTGTATTAGGAATCTACAAAAGTGGCATTTGTAACTAAGTGCGGCCCCTTATGAATATCAATAATAATAATAACACAGGTGTAAAATTTCATCACGATCCGACCAACCTTTAATGGGCTAGAACAATTATTACGCTTAGCCCCCACAACCCACCCTCCCGTTCAAAATTTTTGGACGCCATATAACCTTTTTTTCAATTTGGCTTTTAAGAATACTACATGTTAAATTTCATTAAAATCCGATCATCCGTTGATGAGCTAAACCTATTTTTATTCTTAGCCCCCCTTACAACCCCCCTTCCCCTTAAAAATTTTGTGACGCCAGATAGTCTATACCACAATTGACTCTTAAGAAGACTACATGTGAAATTTCATGACAATCCGACCATCCGTTAAGGAGCTAGAACAAATTTTATGCTTAGCCCATAACCCACCCTCCCGTTCAAAATTTTCGGACGCCATTTAACTTATTTTTCAGTCTGGCTCGAAAGGATGCTACATGTGTATCGATTGCCACCAGAACATTTTAGATCGGATAAATCTTTTTCAAGAAATCCTAAAATCCACTTTTTTGCAGTATTTTTGTTTAAGCAAAAAAAAAAAAAAAAAAAAAAATGGGTGGACTGCATTTGATAAAATTTCTTTCAGATCATATTTACGTTAATACGCTTCGATTGTCACCAAAATGGAGTCGATATCATTTTTCATTCGCGAGATTTCGTGCAGGAAAAATTGACCACGCACGTGCGTACACACACATACTTCTTTTCAAAAATAGTGTAAAAATACTGTGGTGACTGAAACATAAAAATATGTTAAAAATTTTGATTTTCGAATCCATTACAATAACTTAACAATAAACCATATATACACTATGTGACATACCAACATTTTTATTGATGGCGCTATGATGAAGACTTATATAATATTTTATATAGGAAATAATAGTGAACAATTGTTTTCAATAAATGAAAATTAAGAAAAATGTAAAATGGCTGCTACAGGTGACTGAGGAGTGCGAAGGGAGTGCAATGCTACTACAGAGCAGGAAGGGTAGCAACGTTTGACTGTTGTCAAGGCAACATGACGCTCTCCTATTGCCCCCAAGCCTGTCTTTTCCCTTCAGGTAGGCCTAGGGCGCCGGTAGAGTGCTCTACTGTACAAAGTGTTGTGAGTTGGATCCCTCGAAGGCCTCATCTTTAGCGACGATCCCGAGACTGTACGATGTCAGGTGCTCCCTACCCTAATTATACCTGGGTAACCAAACTCCTGTCGTAGGGTCGAATTTATGTCCACCTGAGTGCCGGTAAGACCTCATAGATAAAGTCCCGGGTATGAGCCACAAAAGCAGCAAACACACCTCCCATTTGTCACATACGGGTGTGTTTTGGTACGATTGGCGATTATTTATTTGTTTACAAAATGTATCAGAGAATTTGCATTAAATTTTGCTATAAGAATAGAATAAAGTGCAGCAAAGTTTTAGGAATGTTAAATATTGCTTTTGGTGTAGTCTGCTATGAGTAAAACTAGGGTTTATGAGTGGTATAAGCGTTTCCAAGAAGACCGTGAAGACTTTAAAAATGACGAGCGCCCTGGACCCCCCAGCACGTTTTTTAACGGCATAGTGCACCATGAGTTCTTGCCACAAGGTCAAATGATCAATAAGGAGTACTACCAACAAGTGCAACGCCGTTTGCGTGAAGCAATCCGAAAAAAAAAAAACAGATTTGTGGCGAAACAATTCATGACTTTTGCACCACGATAATACACCTGCTCACATTTCATTGCTTGTTCGTGAATTTTTGGCCAAAAACAACACAGCCTCCATATTCGCCAGACGTGGCTCCGTGTGACTTTTTTCTGTTCCCAACAATAAAGAGAACCTTAAAGGGCCGTCGTTTCACAAGCATAGATGAGATTAAAAGCGCATCGCTGAGACAGCTAAATGCTAAATGTGTCCAGGTCTTTTAAGAATGATCGGTTTTCTGTTACTGTTGGATTATACCGCTCGAAAACGACGAGACGTATGCATCGCGGCGAATTGTGTTCGGCAGAATGAGAGAAAGTGTAAGCGATAATCGCTCTCTCTCGCGCCATGGACGGTATTGTTCCTGCGCTGCGCGGCGGCACCACTCAAACAAGGAGAAGTCTTCTGTGCGGTGTGATGTGTTTCGCGTGTTTTAGTTGAAATGTTTTTGAGATTGTAAAATTCATTTAAATTCTTATACTTAAAACGCAAAAAACAGTGAGTTTTTTTAGGTACTAAATTTCTTCTTTTTTATTTTTTGTTCAATTATTTTGTTTTTAAATTTTATGTTACTTATCGCATTGTTAGTAACTCTGTACTAACTGTATTGAAATTACAAACGTTTATAATAATAAAAAAATAATCCGGGGTTTTTCGCTCATTACTTTTCAAAATTATATATTGGTTATCCTAGTCATAAACAAATTCTCAGAAATGAACACAGTTTTCAACTTTACCCATACGGATATTAAATCCGAAAAATAATAAGAGGGTTCAAATGTTATATGATAAAATTTAATAATATGTAAATCAGAAATCTCATATCAAGTGGATATATAAGAAAGAACTTCTCAAAACCGATTATAAGTTCAAAAAATAAAAAAAATTTAATTGAAATTCGCAGAGATAATTCAGAACTCAAAATGAAATCCGTTTGAAAACTTCCAAGAAAGTTATGAGTTTCAATACTGAAATTTCTTTTTAGGTGTAATTCTATTTAAAACATATTTTAAATTCATTTTGAGTCTATTTTAAGGAAAAAGTGCTCTGAGCTGGTTATACAGTGAAGTACCGATAAGCAGCCTTGTTAATATGAATTGGGGTAAATCCGAACACCATTTTTGTGTGTCCGAAAATAAAAAGTCGGCCAATCACCGGCAATGTACTTCACCTGTACGAATTAAGTTATTACTCTCCCTCGAAAACCAATCGACCGTCAAAGCTAAAATCAATAGTTGACTTACACAGCGGGTTCTGAATCCTCTTATTAAATAAATATTGTTCCGATGCATTCTCATAAGGATTTCTGAGTCGACCTCCATGGTCCTTATGGCGTTTTGAATTTAAATGTCAAATTCCATGTCGATACAATAATTCCATGGGCTATTGGGGTTTTTGTGTTGAGCCTTCTCTCTGATCCCCACTTCCTTTTGGCTGACTCTTCTGAAAATTAATAGGTATCGTCTTTATTGGGATTTGAATTTAAATATGAAGTTTTATCTCTATGCATTCATTAGAACAGCAGTTATTATAGTTAGTGAGTTAAGGCCTCCCTAATAACCTCCTTCCATTTAGTTGAAAACCAAAAGGTGTCTAGTGACATTTTTTATTCATTTTTGTTATCAGGGAGACCGAAAACATGAAATTCCTGTGAAAATTCAACATCGAATTTCAGATGAATTTGATAACCTCCCCTATACTTCACCAAGCTCGAGAAGTAGAAGATAAGGGAGGATATTCTAATGTTTGTCAGATCCACCGCAGCTAAGAGAAATACCAAAATGTTCACATTATCCTGATGTACGATACAATCGGTTGTTATCCCTTTTAACTTAATTTTGTGAAAATGGAGATGTTGGCGCGAAATTATTCTACTATCGAAAATTTTTTTTCAAAATTTCGTCATACAAATTGAAGAAAAATAAATAAATTTTTGCACTTACTGTAAAAGTTTTCCAGGCATTAATACAATTCATGCTCCTTACCTGTTAAAAACAAAAATAAAAAAAAATTAAGGTTAATATATATTTTATTATAATATTACATAACAAACATATAAATAAGCAAGGAAAAAAAAACTTTTTAAAAATATTGTCTATTTCACAAAATGTACATAAAATATCGTAGCAATACCGAAAGTACTTCCATATTTTATATATATTTTGTGGAATCGACAATATTTTTAAAAAAACATACGTTTTTCTTTACTTTCTATTAATTCAATTCAATCCAATTCAATTCTTTATTAGCCTTTAGGAAATAGATCTTTTAGGCTCAGGGTTCGGCCTAATATATACATTATTCAGTTTGAAAAAAAGTCATTAAATGAAAATAGAAAATAATAATAATAATAAAGTATAAAGTAATAGAACCTAACTGTTAATTAACAATTTAAAAAAAATAGTGAAAAAACTTCTAGTGAAACGGTATTTTATTTAAATATTTTAATGTCCTCTAATTTTTAGCGCCCTTACTATGTATAGTGTGATATTATTGAGGTTTTGGTTGTTTGTAATGTTGAAAAGGGTCTTGTGAGGTTGGGGGCTCTTTAGTGCTTCTACCAGGTACTTTTTTCTTAATTGGCTGAAGGCTGGACACTCCATGAAGAAGTCTTCGTTGCAGACACTACAGCTTTTACATTTATTAAGTGTTTCACAATATCTCTGCAAAAATTGTTAAGTACCAATAATAATAAGGGGCTGTGGTAGGCGGCGTGTGGAAAAATGAATACTCTCTCATTTTTTTTTTTCCAAGTTCATAACATTAAAAGACAATACGTGATTTAAAAACATTTGACCTAACTTGTCCATCTCAACGGATTTAGTTTTCTTACAGAAAATAGCATATTAAAATTTTTATCTATGAGTAATTGATAAATCGTTGGTGAAATAGCGGTAATGTATATTCACAGCGCGAATTACTGAACTAATTTTTCGCTCTTCCCCTTAAACCAATTTATAGATTTGCTAGATTCAATAGGTCTGTCTTACTCAGGCACTTCTGTATAATCATACTAAATTTCGTAAAATATTTGTTACATTGACAATTATTTGTGTTTTTGAGTTCTGCCCCCTCCCCTGATCCCATATTTCACTTTGGTCGCATTGGCTGAAAATTGATAGATATTGGATTTACACGTACAATTTTGTAGCGATACATTCATTACTTCGGCAATTATTGGGGACGATTAGTACACCTGACTAATAAGTCTCTTGTGAGTCATTTCTTTCAAAAATATCACTGTCAAATCCCTCGTCATGTTCGAGTAACTCAGGCATAAGAAGCAACTAAGACTTTTGAAACTTGTCAAACGGAATGAAATATTACTTTTAATTATCATTTTTATTTTTATTTCTGCAACATTTAATGATGTTTCAAACCAGTTTATTCTTGGGTTGAAAGTATTTAAATATGTAGCGTCCATAATAAATTATGCAGAAGGGTTTAAGAGTTTTTAATGGCTTTTAATTATGCTGTCATTCAGTCATTTTAAACTTTCAGCGTCTTGGGTGACTTGCATTTTATTTGGTCACAGTTAAATTTTACACAATTTATAATTGGAATAGTTCACTGAACTATAGTCTATTCTCAATTGGAAGGTGCTCTTAGCCCTCTCCTCACTTCCTAGATGTATTTTTAATAATATGTAAATAAAAACAAAGAAATTGTTTAACCTTTATATTATCTAATTCCACAAAAGTATATACATATAGTGTACCAGTTTCGGCTTACTGCATCGTCAAAACACAGTCACGAAATTTTATTTTTGTATCCGAAATCCCATAAGGACAACACCTATTAACTTTCAGCAGAATCGGAAGGGAGGATCAGAGGAGGGATGGGAGCTCGACTCAAAAAACCTAATAAAGAACTCAAAAATTAAGATAGTATTTTTCCACACAAAATGTATAAGCGCGAAAACGCACACACTAAATATATATCTTATGTGGGAAAGGACTATTTTTTTTTATAAGTAGAGGGAAGTTGAGGTTCTGCCGTGCAAAATGCACGAGAGACAGAGCAAGGCACCCCCGGGCTACTCTCATGTCCGTAATATGCTATATCATTAACATGGCTAGTGGTGGGATAGCTTGAGGACGAGGATGTGCATGTGACAGAAACCGTCCACACCCTCCAAGCCTTGGACTCTTCAGTCCAGAGAGCCCGGTGGAGCATGTTTCATTCTTGAGGGCCTTATAATGACTTGAGTGTATCTGTGAAGTGAATGTGGTATGTGTTTGTGTCTGATATGAAGGCCCATTTGCTCACAGTTCAACATCAAACACATAACACACTCATCCACCCAAGTACAATCAAATACAGAAAAAAACCTTTTTACGCCCCCCTCTCCGACGGACACCTCTCCTTGCGGACAATTTTGCGATGTCCTGGCCCGCAGTATAGGAAAAAAGATGTATATTTATCCTCCTCGCAACGGACGCGGACAACCAATTTTCCGCCATCAAGAGATAAATTTACCTTTCCTAAGCGGACACTTACAAAACAATTCATTTGAAATATGAAATTTTGAATGCATATCTACTAAAAAATATTTTAAGAAACGAATGTTTTTTAGAAATATTGTCTATTTCACAAGATGTATAAAATATATAAGGGTACTTTCGGTATTGCTACCATCTTCACCCACGACTTAAGAAATACTGTATTTGTTAAGTTGTGGCTGAAGATGGTAGCAATATCGGAAGTACTCCCATATATTTCATATATCTTGTGAAATAGACAATATTCTAGAAAAAAACGTTTTTTCTTTATATTTTCTATTAACTGTTCCACAATATCTCTGCGAAAATGTTAAGTAAGTATCATACATACCTACTGTTTTCTTTATTAACTTAAAATCCATAAATATTATTATGTGTGTTTTATCTAATTATCTATAGTTCGTTACCTATATATGTAGTATTAAACATAAAAGCAAATTAAACGTTTTGTATATGTGCCTAGATACATATAATGAAGTTTTTTTTTAAAACCCCTCCTCAACGGACACCCTTCTGCAACGGACAATTTTCTTGGTCCCGTGACTGTCCGTGCAGAGGAGTGTCACTTAACTCAATTTTTTCTTCACATGACAGAACCGCTACATTATAGATCCTGATCTATATCAGTCATTGGGACTATTTTTTTTATTTTTCTTGTTTAATAATGTTTCGACCCGAAATTTTATACGTGGATCTATAAACCTACCGCATGACCAAAGGGAATGGGAGAGACTTTCTTGGTTAATTAAACCAAATTGGCTGAAAGTCAAAAAGTGTCATGTGGTTCTGGATACACATATAAAAATTTTTAGATATTCTATCGGGAATTATCTATTTACAGAACCACACACACAGAAAAGACATTTTCCTTAACTATGGGAATCAGGGAGGCGGAAAACCTTAAATTTCGTTGAAAACTCAACCGATTACATAACTTCTCTGAACATCATATACATTGTATTAGTCCCATTCGCGCGATTTTTTCGTTGTTGGGCTGGTAAACATGTCACTTGAGCTAACCAGATCCCGAGCTCTTTCTACAAACATAGACGGATGATGTTGCACAAACGCAAGGTGCACCCGAAAAATAAAGAGATAAATAAAGGTAAACATGTCTGAAAAGTATCTATACATTGTTAGCCAAACCGGATGTTTAGTCTGCTGTCTGCTGTCAGACAGGTTACATGTGTTTTGGTATGATCGGGTCAGGAGACACGGCAGTGTCTCTGGCCAAGTCTGAAAAAAATTTCGAAAGACACTGCTGTGTTACTTTTCTCGTGACACCAAATGCCACTTTTTGCATCGAAAAAAGTATATTATTCCTTAACAAAATGATGTTTTTTCAGACATAGCCGTCTGGAGAACTCCGAGCTGAACAAAATAAAAACAAAAAAGAGCCAAAAAGAATCATTTTTGACCAAGTTTCGAAGGGTCAAAATTGGCAAAAAATAACTTTTTTTTCTTTTTCTTTTTTCAGTGTCCGGGCGTCGGGATGACGTCATCAATGTTAATATATGAATTTTTTAAAAGTATAATAAATATCATGTGATCCATATATGCAAATATAAAGATAAAAATATATATAATAAAAAATAACCCAATATTATAACGATAACGAAAAAAAGACAGCAACAATAAAATACATTCAGGAAATTGATAATAATAAGAAAAAAGTGTGTGTTTGTTATTACGTGTTCAAACCTGTGCCAGTTTTCTAACCAATTCCAGTTTACTAACTGCTAATTAATTGTTTAATATATATTATTATATCATATACATATAGGAAGCGCAAATTTCTGAGCGAGCGGAGCAATATTTATAATATTGCAATATAAATACAATATTTATCTTTACGAATACAGTATACAATTTTTGAAACTCGTACTTGGCCATGCTTTTCAGTTTTTTTGAATTTAATACTAGGTATTTATTTCTTTACAAAATGGATCAGATAATTTGCATTAAATTTTGCTATAAGAATAAAATAAAGTGCAGAAAAGTTTTAGAAATGTTAAATATTGCTTTTGGTGAGTCTGCTATGAGTAAAACTAGGGTTTACGAGTGGTATAAAAGCTCGACAAGTGCGGTCGAATGTGAAGGTCATGCTCACTGTGTTTTTAGATTTTAACGGCAAAGTGCACCATGAGTTCTTGCCATAAGGTCAAACGATCAATAAGGAGTACTACCTACAGGTGCAACGCCGTTTGCGTGAAGCAATCCGAAAAAAACGCCAGGATTTGTGGCGAAACAATTCATGGCTTTTGCACCACGATAATGCACCTGCTCACACTTCATTGCTTGTTTCTGAATTTTTGGCCAAAAACAACCCTGTAATGATGCCCCAGCCTCCATATTCGTCAGACATGGCTCCATGTGACTTTTTTCTGTTCCCAACAATAAAGAGAACACTAACGAGCCGTCGTTTCACAAGCATCGCTGAGAGAGCTAAATGCTATCCCAAAGATCGAGTTCCAGAAGTGTTTCGGGGATTGGAAGAAGCGCTGGCCTAAGTGTATAATATCTAATGAGGACAATTTTGAAGGGGATAACATTGTTGTAGGCGAATAAATAAAATTCTCTTCAAAAAGCTAAAATTCCCGTTATTTTTTGAATACACCTCGTCGCTGGGGATTTCGCTACTTCGAATTCCTCAATCAAAATAATTTCCCAAAGCTAGGCTACTCTCCTTGTGAAAATATAAGTGATTTTTCGCCAATAATTAGAATATTACAAAAGGCCAGTTAGTGGAAAGTTTCGACATAATGAAACAAAGCTTGGTAAAGAAGCTTTATAAAATCTGTAAAAACAAGACATAAGCCTTCCATCCAAGGCTCCTTTTTGTCTTTTAAATGTTAGTAAGTTATTTTATTCTAACCAGCTTTATTTGTTTAAACAGCGACTCTCGAAATACGTCCCCTCTGTGCCAAAACACGCCAATTTTGTCTACTATCAGAATTGATGAAACTCAAAATTACCTTTCTTATTATACCCAACTCAATTTATTAAAGTTTTATAACCCCACCTATACAGAGTAGTATAAGGGAAGTTATGTAATCGGTCAGAAATTCGATGTTGAGTTTTCACCGGAGTTTCAAGTTTTCCGATCCCTGATTCCAAAAATGGAAAAAAAAAAAATTTGAATGTGTGTTCGTGTGTCTATGAACACGATAACTCTCGACAGAATAAATGTATCGACACGAAATTTCGATATTAGTTTTCTCTACAACCCTTCTTTGAAACTATTTTTGATTAGGTCATCAATAAAAGTGTCATGTAAAATGTACTTAGGCTCCGATGTTTTTTTTTTTTTATTATTCTACAATCTGTACAAAATTTACAATGGGTAGAAGTGAACAGGAAATAAAAATGTACCATTGATGGGAGAAGCCAGCCAGTGCTGACACTCCTTTAGACAGTCTCGTTATTTATTCAAAGAAGATCGCGAGGCCAGCGTCGTCTTACGCGGCTTGGAGGGTTGTCGGAATGGGACTGAGAGGACATGCGCTGAGCGACAGGATTGGGATGGGTATCCAACTTGGAATGGAATTTCTTGAAGCGGAGTTGTATTAGATCTTGGACATAAGGAATGTTGAGGTCTTTGTATAGGACTTTGTTGGTTACATAAAATGGAGCATTGACAATTTGTTGTAGGACTTTTGACTGAAAAGTTTGTATTCTGTTGATGTTGGAACTCTTGGTTGAGCCCCATAGTTTTAGTCCGTATGTCCATATTGGTCGTGTGATTGTATTGTATATTGTAAGTTTGTTCTCAACAGATGATCCGAGTAGTCGTCTTAAAAGACCATATCGTCTGTTGAGTTCTTGTCGTTTGAGTCTTGTGTGGATTCCAAGTTAGTCTGTTGTCTAAGTAAAACCCAAGGTACCGTACGTTGTTAGAGGTTGGAATGAGAGCATTGTTCGTAGATACAGTTAAGCTCCGAAATAAAGTGGTCACAAGTTTTTTGATTTCGGCCAAAATCTAATGCAATCTAACTTTGCGTTCATAGCTTGCTATAAAGGTTTTTGTCTTCAACCAAGGCAGCGTTAAAAAAGGTATATTATTTTTTCTGATTTATGCACAATATGTCATTTTTGGAGAAGATGTTTCTCTCGTGGTCAATGACCACAATTCGATGGCCCGTTGGTCACATGTGGCCACTTTTGGCTGATCCAATTTCCCGCTTCGCTAGTTTCTTATTCCATTGGACTTTTATAAGGTTCGCTTTCCATTCGAACATGTTGATACACAGTTATCCTCTTCTTTAGCATTGATTTACGTATATAGTCTACTAGCAGGTTCACCTGGCGTTGCCCTGCAAAAACTCTGCATTCGTTATAGTAACTTCCTATTCAAATGTTGAGATGTTTTGTAAGTTAACTTGAACCTGGTTAGATGCTCGGACAAAGAATATCTGAACAGTTTATTTTACATTGACGTGAAAACGTCTATTTGCTCGTTAAGCACAGTGATAGCCGGTCAAACTTTATTGTGTTACAAAATACCGTCAGATTTCAATCTCTAATAACTACGAGACTAATAATGTGATAACAACGGTTGAGGTCACAATGGATAGAGCATGTTTGTACGTGTTTGTTGTGTAGTGTTTGTTTTGCCTGTGAAGTTATCGGGCTAGTGTGATGATTGTGAAATTAGTGTAGCGTGATAACGCGTTTAGATAGGACGTTGATTCGGATGTCATTGTAAAGAACTTGAGGAGCACTACTAGGATTCAAAGTTAAACAATAAAAATATTCGCCGGAAAATCTACGGCGTGAACCTTGACTATGCCTTAATGTTTTTTTTTTTTTTTTTGCATTAAGCATCCAATGAATGTTCTTATCCCATTCCTGTTGGCTCTCCCCTGGAGTCCTAAATTTTGCCTACCCAGATTTAGTTACCTAATAGAGGGTCTTTAACGAATATCTGACATCGTACAGGCTTGAGATCATCGCTTAACGTCCTGTCCGAAGGACGGCGTGTCCAGGTTTTTATCTCCTAGATAAAAAATATAAGGGCCTCGGCCAGGGTTACGAACCCGCGATCTTGAACTCGGTGGGCTAGCATGCTACCTCTGAGCTATCCCCATATCTTTACAGTTAGAAATTTGTTTGTCCTGAAATATCTTCTCTCCTTTTTAATAACAGTTGTAAAACTAAAATTATTACATTTTAACAAGATAAATTAACTTATATGTAGTTTATGTAAAGATGTTAGCTGGATATTTAAAATAAGAACGGAGTTATTAAATTTGAATTATAAAAGGCACAACAAAGAGGATCAACAAATATGTTCATTGTGTGATACAGTTGAAGTAGAATCAGTTTTTCATTTTATGTGCAGTTGTCCAGCCTTGCAGGAATATAGGATTATATATTTTAGTCATGATTATTTGTCAACATGTGAATTGTTGCGGTATTTGAATGGTGAAAGCTGGTCTGTTGTTCTGAAGTATTGTAAGGTCATTTAGACTTAAATTTACTAATTAGTCTAAAGTAGAAAATTATGAGTAGAGTATTTCAATAATATTATTTTTTGTATTTAAAATGTAAAGGCAGGGGTTATTTTTATTTTTTATTTATTTACTTTCTTATTTTTTTAAATTATGTTACTTGAATCTTTTGTTATAGTTAGAAAATAAAGTAAAAATTATAGTCTTTGAACTTCCCCCGATGGTATGTACCAGGGGTATCTGTCAAAATTTTATCCATAATTTTGAATTGTATTTGTATTTTTGGCAAAGTAATAAAGACAGTTTATTATTATTATTATGTAGTTTATGTGTTGTAAAGATATTAAATTGGGGTACTTTTGAAAATTGAAAGTTAAATGTCTGTCTTTTACTTCAAATGGTATTTAACTTTGTATCTGAAATTTTTTTTTTATAATATAATTATGGAAACATTATATGGCGGATGGTCTTGTATGCGTGAAGCGGGGCATACTAGTTCACAGCTCATGATGTGCAGTCTGGAGCGGGCATCCTCTTCTATCTTCTCCTAGTTTGCTGCCATATAATGTTTGGAAAAATATGAACTAGACTTCATGGAAGGACAAACTACCACATTCGGAGACAGTCGGTGGTGCACACCTCGTGGAGCTAGACCACCTCTCTCCCCTCCCCTCATGCTGAAACCTTCTCAATAATTAATAATTAATAATTATAATTTATTGTTTTATTTTATAGATATATACATGCATTTTTATTTACAAATAACTATTTACAACTGTATACAAATAAATACAACAAGCAAATGTCCTAATAAAGAGGTAATGGCAATGTCAAAATGTCATGAGGGGAGAAATCACCCAGTCACTGTTTTTCTCTCGTTTATAGCTAATCACTGTCACTGTCACTACTTCTGCTCAGGAGGTCTCTAGGCCATTGACGCTGAAGCCGTCGTTGGGGAAGTATGGCAGAATGGAGGGCACGGACTAGAGGATTATTGTGGGAACTAAGAAGGGAAAATAATTTTTTATATTTGGATTTAGCGACTTCAGTGATGAAAGGTACGTTAAAGTCAGTGTGAAGGATAAGGAGTAATAAGGAGCATTGGCTATTGTACGAAGGATTTTGGATTGAAGGGATTGGATGCGCTGGAGATTGGAAGCTTTGGCAGAACCCCAGAGTTCAAGTCCGTAAGTCCACATAGGTTTGAGTATTGAGTTGTATATAAGTCGTTTTGTTGTCAAAGTTAGTTTGGATCTTTTGTCTAGTAGTCTTAGTAGAAGTTTATAACGTCTGTTCATTTCTTGTCTTTTCAGTCTCGTGTGAGGATTCCAAGTTAGTTGTTTGTCGAGTATGAGGCCTAGATAGCGGACTTCGTTTTTTAAAGGGATGGGATTTTTGTTAAGGTACACTGGAGGGCAGGTATATTTTCGACGACGATTTTTTTTATATTTAAAATTAATTTGGTACCCCTAATTACAGACCGTTATGGTATATATTTCTTGTGGAATAGACAAAATTTCAAAAACACGAAGTTCGTTTTATTTATTTATGGAATTTCTGGGGGAGTAAAGAGGTTTGTTTTTTGTGAAACAAACGCCAATTTTTTTGTCAACCGAGCGGAAAATTACGTATCCACTCATTATGTATGCTCGGTTCGTAGGCTGCCAGGCTGCCCACAGACACGACAGTGAAAACATAAGATATTTTTTTGGATTTGGACCAACATAAACTCAAAAAATAATTGTAATTGATGTGGTTACAGAGGATGGGTTTGGTTGGTCGGACAGAGAGAGGACAAAGACCCGCTGTAAGAGTTCCATTCTCTGGATGGTTCTCTGAGTGAGATGGATGAGTGTTGTTGTCGAGCTTGCTAGGACCAAGATAAGTAAGGCCCAGCGCGGTCTCTTTATGGGGCAACTCTGCCCTGTTCTTGTCACTAAAATTGTTATTTACTGCGGAGAGGGGAAGCAAAAAACCAAACTTACCTATATGACCCCCCTTGGAATATGTACACATAACATCTCTTCTTCAAGTCCAACAAAACTCTCACAGATTTATAAGGGAGAGGGCGCCAGAGCATCGGATCTGAGGAAGGACAATGGCGGACCTACAGTTTTGCGGATCCTGAGGCTCTCTCCAAAATAGGCTTCCGGAACAATGACGGATCTACAGTTTTGCGGGTGGCAAAGGCTCCCTCCAGAAATCGGATGGGGAAATATTTTGATAGTATTTTAATAAGTTAGATGGGGTTAGGGCAAGAAATAAATGAATATTCAAATATGTGACGTAATGAGTTGGCGTCAGCGGCATTTCTTTGTTTCATTGTACAGCGTAATTCTGATAATGACTTTCTCCCGGGGGCGATTGACGGGCCGCGGCCCGATGTCTACCCCCGGCGACCGCGAAGTAGAAGCAGCCCCATTCCACCGATCCCGAGCTCTTTCGGTGGCGCCAGGCAGCCGCAACACGAGGGGGTCTGGGAGCGCCAGTCTGTCCCGCAAGGGACCAGAGGCTGTCGCCCCCAGACACCCACATAGCAACAAATAGTATCAAAAATTACCAATTATTTGTACTACCTCCTCCCCCTCATGAAATTATTTTGATGGGGAAGAGAGTGATCTGTAAGGAAGGTTGGTTAGTCCTGTAGTGGCCACATCACATATAATTAATTTTTTCCTTCGTTTTTTTTATAATTTTTCATTTCGTAACCCGACCGAGGCCCTTAGTTTATTTTATCTGGGAGGTAAAATAAACTTAAGCACGCCGTCCTTCGGATGGGACGTTAAGCGATGGTCCCGAGCATGTACGATGTCAGGTACTCGTTAAAGACCCCTACCCTAGATGAATAAAAATTTAGGGTTGGCAAAATTTAGGACTCCCACAGTAGAGTCGGGCTCATGTCCATCAGAGTGACGAAAGAGCGCTCTGGTAGTAGGCGATATGACCTCGTTGTTAAAGCCCGGGCATGAGTCATAAAACCTAACCTATAATTTTTCATAAAAACTACCAATAGGTATATATATATTTTTTTTCATAATTCGTTACTAGGCGATACAATTCAAACAATATTTTGAAATATTTCATACCGAAACTTATTTTTCATTCTTTGAGGCGTTATAACTTTTGTAGTATCGATCCTATCTCTAACTAATGTAAGGCTTATTTGCGATTGAAAATTTAATAAGTGACATTTTTTGTAAGAACCATTTTTCGATAGACTAACCGTTTTGGGGTAAATCAAGGAAATTTCTAAAAATATGTATTTCAAAACTACATATCAAGTAGTTTTCGGCATATATCTTAAAAACCGGACGACCTACAAAATATTGTATTTCACATAAAATAAGTATTTCAGTTTTCTCTACAACTATTTTTTGAGAATATTTTTAATTAGGACATAAACATAAGCGGTTACTTTTTAAATGTACTTAGGCCAAGGAGTAAAGTCGTCTTAATTTTCGTCCGATTCCGGCCTAAATCTAATCAGATCTAAGTCACATCTAAGTACATAGATCAGCATATATATGTTATTTTTGTTGGCTTCATTTATTTCCAGTTGTCTATGTTATCAAGTAACCTGCATTTTGAGCAGAAATGTAGGTTTTTGATGTCTTCTGTTGGATCAAAATATGGTTTTATTGATCAAGTGGGTTCCGAAAGTGGACTAGCAGCCTTGGTTCCTAAGTCTTATGTTCTTTAATTCTCTTTTTAAAACGTCGACCAGTCTGTCCAATATACAATTACTGTAGTCATTAATCACTGGTAGACTAATAATCGTCTTATCAGTGACTAATAGTCATCAGTCATAATCACTCTTACATAGATATTTAGTCATTAGTCATTAATCCTTTTTTTACAACAATGTGCCCCACGAGATGGACCCCCTGTATATCGTGTATCCTTAGAATATTCGCCCCACTTCCTTGACAACGCCCTGGCTACGCCATATCGTCCAGACAGAGGATTACCTAATGGACATGGGTTAATTTATGTCAGTCCTCATGGCAGTCCTACTACTACTCTTTCGTAATTCCCTTATCGTCTTTATCCTCCCTCTGCAAACCTCTGAGAGGATTACTCTGTCTACCAATGTAATTTACTTTTGATACATTTTTTTTTTCTTTCTCTTTCTCTCTCTTGCTTTCTCAGTTTCACCCTCATTATTATCTCAATTTAGGGTTAGAAAGGGCTATGTGCTACAAATTGTAGATTACGATTTCAGAAGAGAGTTCTCTCAAGGAAAAAGTTTTAGTTGACAAGAGTGTATAATAAGAAAATTAAAAAAATAATATAAAAAACAAGTTTTTAAAAAAAATACCTTATATTTAAATTACAGTAGACTGAAAAGTAGATAATAAACTATCATTCGGTGTTAGGTGGGAATATGAAATGATAAGCATTAAACAAATATATTGCGACATAAGATGTCGCAGTTTATGTTGCAGAGACAGTAGTAGACAAATTATAGCAAGATTTTCAAAGCAACATAAAATTATGAAGCTCATATTATGTCGAAATTTATTTTATTTATATTTTAATGTCTATTACGCATATTCCCACCCAAACCCGATCACCTATGGATAAAATTTATGATCTAGTATTGTTTTTTGTATTATTTTTTTTTCTCCTGAACACATTTTGACAATGTTTCCGATGATGTCTGTGTGTGTGTATGTGATTGGAATTTTGTGAGCACTCTAACTTTTTTGTTTTAGTTTAGGTTAGGTTTTATGACTCATGCCCGGGCTTTAACTACGAGGTCATATCGCCTACTACCAGAGCGCTCTATCGTCACTCTGGTGGACATGAGCCCGACTCTACTGTGGGAGTCCTAAATTTTGCCTACCCTAAATTTTTATTCACCTAGGACAGGGGTCTTTAACGAGTACCTGACATCGTACAGGCTCGGGACCATCGCTTAACGTCCTATCCGAAGGACGGCGTGCTTAAGTTTATTTTACCTCCCAGATAAAATAAACTAAGGGCCTCGGTCGGGCTACGAACCCACAACCTTGAGCTCAGAAGTCAAGCACGCATACCACTGAGCTACCGGCGCCCTCTTTTTTGTTTTATATATAAATAAATAATAGAAGATACATGAATATCAAATTCCTAATACAATAGGTACTATTTACATTTTTAATTTTAAATGGAGTAAGGATAAATTTTTTTTCAGAACGATATTTCGGTGCGATCACGACCCCTTTCTCAGGACACAAAGAGCAAATATAGAGAAAAAAAATCACAGTTTTTGTTTATAGTGTAGTGTCGAAAGAGCGCAGTTTTGTTGTTTGTAGTTGTAGTTAGTGAAAAGGGAAGAGAGCTTTCGAGGTAACGAGATGGGGTAAAGCACCTTCAGAGTCAGAATGAAGGTTCTGTCTGCCAACTGTCTTGTGCCTCTAGGGCCCTCATTGACCTATCTCAGATCTTCTTCACAGAGGGCTTCTCACAACACAGTCTCAAGGTCAGTACTACACAACCTCATAGAAGATTCCGAAAGAGGGCACAGGAATTTCAGATGAGTTTATGATGAAACCCCCTCACATTTTCGTATTAATTCATATGATACCAACAAAAACCATATAGAGTAAAAGGAAAAGTAACATAATCTGACATGGGTAACCACCTAGAAGGTTGGTAAAACCTCATCTCATTTCTTAATTATCACCCATGTGACACCAATATCGACCATATAGGACAAAGGAAAAGTAACATAATCTGACATGGGTAACCACCAAGAACGTTGGTAAAACCTCATCTCATTTCTTAATTATCACCCATGTGACACCAATATCGACCATATAGGACAAAGGAAAAGTAACATAATCTGACATGGGTAACCACCAAGAAGGTTGGTAAAACCTCATCTCATTTCTTAATTATCACCCATGTGACACCAATATCGACCATATAGGACAAAGGAAAAGTAACATAATCTGACATGGGTAACCACCTGGAAAGTTTCAAAGTGGAACGCCTGTCTCGTTTCGTAATAAAGATGACACCTTGTTCCAGGATTTACGTTCAAGTTTTACTTCCCTAGCTTTACGAAGCATATGTAATCGGTCAAAAGTTCAATCCGGAGTTTTAATGGAATTTAATGTTTTCCGACCTCTAGATTCCAAATATGAAAAGAAAGTTTCTAAATGTGTCTGTGTGTCTATGAACTCCTATTAGAATGAATGTATCGACACAAAATTTCATATATGTGAATTCAAAACCCAATGAGGACATATCCAATCCTCCACGACTGTTTCGCTATGTGCCTTCCTGATGACTGTTGAGGGACAGGACCCAATTAGGTCCTCTTCTTTTGTTGTCCGATTCTTTATTGAACTCCTTTGACTGCTGACGACGCGGCTGTTCTCCCCAAGTTTCCTTCCCACAATACTCAATCCTCCAGGACTGTTTCGCTATGTGCCTTCCTATTAAGGGACCGGCCCGTTTGGACCGATGTCATTTCTGTTTCCCGGGAGTTCCTTGCTGTTAAATTAAGTAGTAATGTTTGCTCTGTTCTGGGGGAAGGTTAAGTTGGAACGTTGAGTTAGGTGTTGTTAGAATTAATCCGTCGATATAAATAAAGAGAGAAAGCCCCATCTTGGGCGCCAATGGAGTGAACCCCAAACATTCTGTGTTGAGTATCCTCTCCCCCCCCCCCCCCCCCCCCCCCCCCTCCAAATACATTTATTCATGATGAGTAAGCTGAGCCTGGTTGTTAAATGAATATTGATCAGATCCTTGGCAACGTCTTCTGAGATGATGTCGTTCTCAACATCTAATTAGAACCGGATATGCAAATGAGCAGGGAGGAGGTACTGCCCCCCTGGGCCCCATCCTACCACAGGGCCTCCCTGTTGAATCTGCATAACACATCTAACGGTTCCTGTAGAACCCTGTCCGTATAAAATGTTAACCTAATCCAAATTTATTAGTTCAACCAAATTAAATGCTTAAAGAATAAAAACTCAGTACAGATGTTCAGAATAGTCTTCAGATTAGCATCGGGAAGACCAGATTTTGACAAACAGAGAAGTATGGACAGGTCACACTGAAGGGTTTAGATCAGTGGTTCCCAACCTGGGGGCGATCGCCCCCAAGTGGGCGATTTCGATTATCAGGGGGGCAATAAAAAAGTGGGGGGGCGATGAGTATTCAAAGGGGCCATTGAAAAGGTAAAATAAAACAATAACAAAGTTTTCAATCTTTCATTTATTTTTTCAAATTTTAACTGTCAACTTTCTTAATTTTTCCAGATTCCAATTTAAAAATGAAAACATGTACTCCTGTTTTTTATATATAAGGTAAGAAATCTGTAAAAAATGTACATTTTAATTTTTTTTCTATTTTATTTAAGAGTGACCGGATAAAACTGATTTGGTTGTTTTTATATACGGTAATAAAATTGTTTAAAATAATAAAACTGCTTTATTATTTACACTTTACTTCAAATTAAAATTAGGCATGCAATGAAAATGAAAAGATAGGTGTTAGTCAACCTCCAGAAAGGGGAGATGGGCCACAAAAGGTTGGGAACCACTGGTTTAGATCATCCGTTTATCAACTAATATGCGGTCTACTCCCGATTTTCTTGGGGGGATCAACCGTGTTGCGACTTAACCGGGGTATTTTTGAGCCGATGAAAAATTTTTAAATTAGTAAAAAGATGAAGGGAAACAACTTACTCAAATAAAGAAAGCTTTCGGAAAAACTCTTAAGTTAAAATTATTACAATTATTAAAAATAAATATAGTTTGAAGGGAAAGCGAGAACTTAACTGATTAATCCGTGCTGGGGAAGTACATCACCTGTGATTCACTGACGATTTTTTTTCGTGACTTCTGACTGATTAATTTAATAAGTTTTAATCGAAATACTTAGTAAAATATTTAATAAAAATGGGATTATTCAGCCTTGTTCTTGGTCACAGAACCAGAAATTTTAATTAAAATTTGCAAATAATTTTATAATCATACTTTCTTAGCTATTCGTAGTTCGGGAAGTTATATGATGTCAAAAATTTGTTGAGTTTTTACGGGGCTTTCCACGTTTTCCAAGAACTTCTGGATAGACACGATAACTCACGATAGACGCAATATGCTTTTAGGTGCAGATATACTCGTAGATGAGCCCTTACGTCTAGCACTGGAAGAAGAGATGCGCGGACATTGCAGAGCAGAACGTTGCAAGGACATTGTCTAGGAATTGATAGTTGGAGAGCTGCTCAACGATGGACAGCCTATAAGAATATATTGTGGTATTGATTAATAGAGTCGACAGTTTCTTTTCAATGTTGAAGGAAATCGAGGTTCTGTCGCGTAAAAGAAAAATGCAAAATTTGGCCAACATTTCGAAAACTATTTATTTTCTTCTTCAGGGCCTACAGAATATAAACAAACAAATTAGACATTATGGACAATGATATAAATTTATAATAATTTGAAAAAGAGATTGAAAACAATTTTTAACATAAATGAAAGAATAAAAATAATAATAAAAATAAATATAACTTTTGAAAATAGTAATAAACTATATACAACAATATATATATCTCTAAATAACTAAAAAAATTAAAATTACCTTATAATGACTTGAGTGGATGTGTGTGGTGACGGTGTTGTGAGTTTGTGTCTAGTATAAAGCTATGGTGTCGTGTATGTAACGGTCGAGGGCTACCTGAGTTTACCTACGTGACCCTCGGTGGAGAGGGGGGTTGCGTGGAATGTAACCAACTCAAGTCAAAAATAAATAAAAAGTATTAAAAACTATAAAATAAAATAAACAATTAAGACAAATCACAACCAATCAATAAATAAAAATATATAGGTAATGTATTTTTTTTTTTTTTTGCTCCATTAAATAAACATAGATCAATAATCATAATAACATCTTAGCATAAAATTTGTTTGAAAAACACATTGCAACTGTTGTATGTTGCGTGTTGGTGGAGCTAACTTCTTTTTTTTTTGTTTATAATGTTACAGTAACTGTTGTTTAGGGGCTGTCTGTCTGTTTTCTCGTTTACCGTGCTATTGTCCTGTACTATATGTATTACCTCCAGCAAACTCTAATCAGATCTAGGTTAGCGCATGTAACATCTTGATAACAAATTTCAAGTTTCCAAGTTAGATCGCTCACAAAATTCCAATCAAATACACAAACACACGCAGAGGTTGGTATAAAGTCCTGTTATGGCCACATCAAATATTCACAGTATGCAATTATACTACAATTAAATCTACGCAGACTGTTCCAGTCGAGGTGTCCATAATTCCAGGAAAGTTATTATAAATACGGGTTCGGAAATGCTTCTTCAGAAATTCGATGTTGGGTTTTCTGACCCTTCTATCCGAAAAATTAAAAGAAATTTCCTATGTGTCTCTATGTGCTTCTGTGAACATTGTAAATCCAGATAGAAGGTATATGTCCATCCGAAATTTCCTATGTGCTTTTGTGATCATTGTAAATCCAGATAGAAAGTATATGTCCATCCGAAATTTCATATGTGTCTCTATGTGCTTCTGTGAACATTGTAAATCCAGATAGAAGGTATATGTCCATCCGAAATTTCCTATGTGCTTTTGTGATCATTGTAAATCCAGATAGAAAGTATATGTCCATCCGAAATTTCATATGTGTCTCTATGTGCTTCTGTGAACATTGTAAATCCAGATAGAAGGTGTATGTCCATCCGAAATTTCATATGTGTCTCTATGTGCTTCTGTGAACATTGTAAATCCAGATAGAAGGTATATGTCCATCCGAAATTTCATATGTGTCTCTATGTGCTTCTGTGGACATTGTAAATCCAGATAGAACGTATATGTCCATCCGAAATTTCATTTGTAGTATTCAGAACCCTATAAGAACGACACCTATCGATTTTCTGTCAAATCGGCCAAAGGGAAGAGGAATTTAACTTAACACAAAAACTCTAATAACTGTCGTTGTAATGATTGTATTGACATGAACTTTCTTGTAAATTCAAAATGTAAATTGAAAATCCCGTAAGGACGCACGTTTGTAACTCGTTGACTGACACAAGTTCCGCAATGCGCTGTTACATATGCAATTGCACATCTAAGGAGTTCAACAATGTAGAAAAGATGTTGCAAAAAGAAGTTTGTTCCGACAATTTAAAATTCGGCTTATCGTCTCTACATTGTTGGATTCGTTGCTTCGAATTTTTATTACATTTATCCTATAAATTGGAAATCAAAAAATGGCAAGCTCGATCAACAAGGGAAAAAGAATCAGTTGAAAAAAGAAAAACAGCAATCCAAGTGGCATTTAAAAAACAATTGGGTTTGAACGTTGACAAACCAAAACAAGGTAGTGGAACTTCGAACGATGGCAACACAGCACGATTATTTTTCGAACATCATGGGAAATCTGCTCAAATTATTGGAATCGATCAAGATATTATTTATCGGTTTTACGTCATATTACAAGCAATTTCATGTGGATATGAAATCGATGTGAACAAATTTAGGCAGTATTGCAAAGAATTAGCTGAAAGGATCGTACATGCATATGATTGGTATTACATGCCTACCTTAGTGCATAAACTTCTAATTCACGGCCCAGACATCGTTAAACAATCAATACTACCTATAGGCCAAATGTCCGAGGATGCCCAAGAGGCATGTCATAAATTTTTTAACATTTACCGCGTTGCTTATGCAAGAAAAAACTATCGGCAAAAAACGATGGAGGACGTTTTCAAAAGATTTCTGATTTCATCCGATCCTTACATTTCTACTCGCCGAAAATTACCAGTAAAACCACTTAAGTCTTTATCACCTGATACAATCGATTTATTATCAGCCCCATCTGTACATGACGAAGAAAAAGAGCCGGAAAGTTTGAACAGTTCCCCTGCCTCAGAGTCAGAAGCAGACGTAGATGTGGATTCCTACGAAACCAATTTTTTATTATAACATAATTGACCTACCAATTATTTGTAATTAAAAATTTTTTGTATATTTTTATGCTCAATAGAAATAAAGATTGTTATAACAATATTCAAAAATATTTCTTTCCTTATAACATAAAAACTCAAACCACGAATTTTCTTCGATTACAATTTTTTCTTCAAAGCATTAGCACAAAATATTTCGGAATATAATTTTTAAAATATTTATTCTTGTAACTGTAAATGTTGTGAATTTACAAAATCCCTATTTTATAATCAACTTTTATTTACAATAAACAAAAATATATACTTTACATTCTACAATGTATACATACAGATGTTTTTTTAATTTCTCCATTTTTGGCTGTATTAGGTGTGGCGATATGATGCTATATTGGACCAGCCATCTTGAATTTCGTAATTCTGACAATGGATTCGTAATCAGCGACCCCCTAAACCCCCGAGTACAAGATTTCAGGTCGATCGTTAAAGTTTTCGAGTTTTGGCCGCAAAGTGCGGCCTTCGGCCGCACTGTGGGACGGCACCTATTGATGTTGTATTAGGGAAAGGGGGAGATCGGAGGAGGAGGGCTAGACTCGAAAACCCCAATAACTGCCGATGTAATGAATGTGATGAAGGGATTCAGAAGCCACTATGTAAGTCAAATATTAATTTCTAAACTTAAACGGTCCATTAGTCTTGAATGGAGAGCGAAAACTTAATTGATTAATTCGTGCTGAGGAAGTACATTGCCTGTGATTCACCGACAATTTTTTTTCAGTAACTTCTGAAGGATTAATTTAATAAGTTCAAAGTTAATCAGAGGAAACCTGAAAATATGTGATGTGGTCATATACCAACCACTCTTGTACTCTCGTTCCTCACAAATTCCATATTGGCGTTAGGGGACATTCATAAATTACGTAAGGCATTTAGGGGGGGGGGGGGGGATAAGCTCAATATTACTAATTCTTACTTTTAGTGGAGGGGGGTAAAGAATTAGATCTTATGTAAGTTTTTGAATTAAAAAAATCGACTACTTTCGCGTTTAGAAATGGCGCTATTGGATAGCGCCATCTGTACTTAGTTCTCAAATTCAGTATTGAATCCTACAGAAATCATATGGTCTCAGTACTTCTAGACATTTTTTTATTCTATTGTCTCGCTGACTAGAGATTTCCCTATTGCTTGAATTTTGAAAAATAATTGTCATTTTAGTATCATTTATTTATTATACCTGACATGTCTGGATATTTACATCTACTATTATTTAAAGCTTGGGTACAAGCAGCTCAAACTGTCTTTTATTTCAACAATACGATCATTTCTTACGAAAATTTCTTATCAAGGTGAAGGGGGGGGGGGGGGGGGGGGGGGGGTCAAATTAGCTTTAAAAAAGCCTTAGGTAATTTATGAATGGCCCCTTAGTGGGTACCTATCTGAAAGTATGTACTGGCGGGTTTCTTTCTTTCATTGTACAGCGAGAATCTGAGAGTAACTTTCATATACCCAATAATGTTAGTATGAAATTTATTTGAGAGGGGGGTGATCTGTCACACTACGTAACAAAATTTGACCAAGTTTTTGTTTATCTTGGTTTTTTAGTGTTTATTGCTTAATTTGATGATGCTGATTATGAATATATAAGTAGTTTTTCTTTAGTGTCAATATTTTGGCTGTGATAATAAATTTTTCAATATTCTTAAAAGTTACTAATTTTACATGTTTATTTAATATGACTAGAGTCCTTTAGAAGAAATCTAACATACAGTACCTCAAGAATTGGTAGGAATAAGAGCGAAATATTGAATAATATTGAATCTTCATACAACAATAGTGTCTTTTAACCCTCCTAATACCAGGTGGGGTCATGTCAGACCCCACGTGTGGAATTTTTGACAAAAAACACGTAAAATGAAGACCAATACTCCGGAAGCTCAACGAGTTTTTTCTTCAATCTATCAGGATTCATAGCGTATAATTATTATATGAGAAAAGTTTATCGTCGAATTTTCACGAAGCTAAATTGCTCCAAAAATGTGTTCGGGGTCGAAAGTGACCCCACCTGGTAGTTGATGTTACTAAAAATATGAAAAATGGTAGACACAAGATCTTGTTAAAAAAAATTCCGGGAATTAGTTTCTATTGTGTTATTATGATTGGTAGTATGAAGCTCAACTGGTTTGAATCACAATAATAACTTCAAGAATAAATCCATCCAGATTATAATAAGCTCTAACTTCATCGAAGGCGTCTGTTTCTGCTTGATCTTGGAAGAATGAATGCTCACTGAGCCTCTAATAACGAAAATGTTGAATGATCCCTCTACCCTAAGCAAACTAACCAGGAAAACAGTTGAGGCAATGAGAAACTGTCTTGAAACTGAAGAAGGTGAAATGACTCCTGCTAATATGTCTGACAACATTCATCCACAGACTCAGGCACCAGTGGCATCACTCAAACGGTCACCATCTTATATGTGCCCGAGACGAAATGAGCCTAAACATAATATGTTTTGTACGATTTGTAAAAGGCATATATGCAAGAGACATTGTTTAAAAACCATTAATTGTCATAATTGTAGCCAAAATGACCAATAAAAAAAGTAGTTTTTCGATTTTTTTAAATAACTTTTTTTTAAGTTTAGAACCAGTTTTTTGGCTTTAACAATATTTTTTTCTTTTCAGCATAGACCAAATGAAGGGTAACAATTATTTTTTGAGAAAATACCAACATAAAATGGCGCTAGTAGTAAAAATAGCGTAGGGTCTTTAAACTTTTACTCCACTGCACGCACTATACCCTATACACAGTCTCCCATCATAGCATCGTCCCAAAGTCCCTGATACCTTCTTTCCATGCAGTCTTGGTGAAAGCGTGTTCCTCGCTTACAGCTTCTAAATTTGGCCTAAAGAACTCAATATGAGAAACAAGTAATGCATTTTCACAGACATTCTACATCCAAGTACATGGTAACTCTGTATCAAATTTTCTATCAGTTGCATGTAATTCTCACTTCTGTTGTTGCCAAAAAACTGTTGCACTACCATTCTATTGTATTTGCATCTACAAGTTCTTTTGACTTTAACATGAAACGAATCTGAAGTCCGGTGGAAATTCCACCTTTTATTTTTGCTTTAATTATCTTGGGGAACATTTGTCTGATGAGGTTCAGAGCCTCACTGTTGCTGTCTAAGCCAAATGAATCAAAATGAATTGTTTAACAAGTCCATGTTTGATATGGAGTGGTGGTAACAGAATCTTCTCCCTGGACTCAAGGGGCTCATTTCTTACGTTGTGTGCACCTGAAACGAGTTCTTTTTTTATTGGCCAATCATAACAAAACGTGTCTGCTGGCAATTTACAATTTCTGGATGATAACATTTTACGCTAAAAAGAACAATCAACTTTACTTATAACCACAGAACTGCATCTACACTCATAAACAACAGGAAGACATTTTGTGAAAAACGTCATATATGTTATATCAATATATATTGTTTGTTTGTTCAATATATTGAAGTCTACTAGCTTTATATTAATAAATTTGGAACACCACGTTAGAGCCATCTACTGGTGATTAGTTTGAACAACTACGATTGCTAGAAAAAGCGGTAAATTTGAAAATATTAAAAAAATCTGTAAGAAATGAATGGCACATTACTTTCATACACTAAACACAAAGAAATATATGAATAAAACAAACTTATTTTTTGAAATATTGTCTATTCCACTAAAGATATATATACATACACATAAAGATATATATATAGCACCCTTTGACCTGAGATGTATTTGAAGGGTCGCTCTCTGCAAACTGACTTAGTTCATAACTAGACCTGACGATGGTATAAAGCCGAAACCGGTAGTTATATGTATATATATCTTTAGTGGAATAGACAATATTTCAAAAAATAAGTTTGTTTTATTCATTTATTACAAGTTTCCACAATATGTCCGCGTTCCTCAACTTAGAAGTTGCAAAGAAATATATATAAATAATTTTTTGTTACGAAGTGTTATGGCCATATGTTACACCTATATATATAATAATCTAAATTTAAGATGCGATCCAATGATACATAAAATCAAAAAATATCTTGACCCCTCAGCCTGAGGCAAATAATGAGAAAATGTGATTGCTCACCTTGAAGTGGCTGGCTGTTGAGAAAATTGAATGAATCCCAGTGATGAAAAAAGTAATAAAAGATTTCCTTGTTTGAAATTTGCGCGGGGTTAAGAATGAAAAAAAAGTAATGGTCTTTTTTGGTGTTTTCTTATTTTCTTTTTTTTTTTTTCTCCCAAAATGAAGCCTCTGGTTGTGAATAAGAGCGGACCCAGGTTCCGGCCGACAGACTCATGTTTCCTTCGTCTTCTTCAATAAGATGTTTTGTGTTTTACTTCTTCCTTTCTTCCTTCGGGTATTGTAATATCATTGTGTAGAGGGCTTTTGCTCACCTAAACTTAACTGAATTACATTAGATATAATGCACATATTTATAACAGAGTTGGGCAAAAATTAGTTGCAACTAATAACTAAAACCTACAACTGCATTAGTTGTACTCCAGTCGAACTAAGAACTAAACTGTTAGTTGTTATTCGTTGTCAGACAAATACATTTTGTAACTGAATTAGTTATCAGTTGAAATGGACAACTAATTTTTTGTAGTTGTGAAAAATTAGTTGCAAAGGCAACTAAGAACCAGTAGTTTGGTTGGTTTATTTGGGGCGAACAACTGCTTTGGTTACTATCGCCCTACCATGTTATATTTCTTGTCCTTACTGAGCAAGCGCACTCTTTATACAAATGACGAAAACAGCCATGATGGGATCCGACAGGGGGCCAGGCCAGGGGGCAAGCAACAGCACCGGCAGGCCACTCTCTCAAGTATATGTAAGCACTTAGCTTATTAGTGGAGTTAGCGGGGCTTGAAGATGAGGGTGAAACCGTCCACACCGTCCAAGTTTGGGACTGTTCCAGTCCAGAGGCCCCGGCGGAGCTGCCTCCCGATCCAGCTCGAATAACAACTATCAACTTTTTTGTTTCTAATTCAATTTTTCGAAAATAGTGAGTATGGGATTAAAGAAAAGCTCTGGCAGATTAGGTACAAAACAAATTTATTTTTCAACAAAAATTAAAACTAATCTTTAGAAAATTTAAAAAAATTAAAAGTCTTCTTTAGAAGAACATTACAAGATAAATAGGCTACCTCCTCCCAGAAGACGTTGGTCTTCAGTCAGAAGACTGATTTCCCGCTTTGTTTACAACATTACAAAAAAACAATTATTGTACTCCACTGAAATTAAAAGAATTTGCTTTCAGCTCAACTCTCATTTCAAAGTTCTTGTCAGATAAACGGTTTGATTTTGGCCTGTTGGTGATAGAAGCAAAAGAAAAAAGTCTCTCCACTGTCGAAGAAGAGTATTATACTTCAAGAATACCTTTTCAATCGCTGGGAAAGGCTTTCCCGGAAAGCTTCAAAACTTTCAACTTCCGTACAGCCGCTGCAAAAGTAATTGGAAATTTGCATTTCCGCTTCTCTTGACGGCCTTAACCTTACTTCCACACTATTTGCTCCAAGATTGAAAAATGCCATAAAACGAAGATTATTATTTTCAACTTGTTCTGCACATGAAAAGTGAGTTCTACCTCGTTTCACCGGGCCTCGATAAGGTATGCCCCAATAAGTCTTTGATTACTTCCGCTGTCTTCGGTCTGGAAGCAAAATATCCACAGTGCACTGCACTTATCCAAAACTTGTTTGTGACGGACGGCTAAACTCGCATACTTTTTATAACTTTTGTAGTATATATTAGTATATATAGTAGTAGCAATTAAGTGAACAGTGTGTCTCCATCTCTTCACAAAAATTGTTGGATCATCTTTTTAAGACAGTAGCAACACAAATGAAAGTATAATCAATTTTTAATTGTTATTCAATAACTACGAATAAAACTAATCAGGAGGGCGCCGGTAGCTCAGTGGTATGCGTGCTTGACTTCTGAGCTCAAGGTTGTGGGTTCGTAGCCCGACCGAGGCCCTTAGTTTATTTTATCTGGGAGGTAAAATAAACTTAAGCACGCCGTCCTTCGGATGGGACGTTAAGCGATGGTCCCGAGCCTGTACGATGTCAGGTACTCGTTAAAGACCCCTACCCTAGATGAATAAAAAATTTAGGGTAGGCAAAATTTAGGACTCCCACAGTAGAGTCGGGCTCATGTCCACCAGAGTGACGAAAGAGCGCTCTGGTAGTAGGCGATATGACCTCGTAGTTAAAGCCCGGGCATGAGTCATATAACCTAAACCTAAACCTAAAACTAATCAGTTTTTAGTTGTCATTACAACTAGTTTTTCACGAATAAAAAAATTAATTGTCCTCTCAAACTAAAACTAATTTAATTGCTGTAAAATTAGTTGCCTTGCAGTAACTAAAAACTAAATCAATTACACTAATTCAACTACTATTAATTATTTATTTACAAATTTAGTTAACTAATGCCCAACTCTGATTTATAAGCAACTCAAAAACCTTATATGTATTTCACAATATTCTCTAATAACCTTTTCTATTATAAAACCTTTGATTGTTCTCAACAATAAAAACTTAATTAATAAAGATAAAACAGATGTTTTGATCATAGTTAGCATTATTCACTGGGGGGGCAGCCGGTCAACACGACCGAGATAATAAAACAATAGTTTACATTTCACAATCATATTTTTACTTTCAGTTTATTTAAACTTAATAATTAACAATGAGGTAGCATACACAAAATATTAGTATGTTATAACAAAATAATCAACAATTAAAATTTTCATCAGTCCGTCAGTTTTATACAATAAGTGTGGTAAGTATCCTCAATTAAATAAGCCTTAATTTTCTTTTTTTCATTAATTGAATTCATTCTAAAATATGCAGTTAGCCTTAATAGTCTTTTCATTTTAGGTAAACATTGCACCACCATGCGCAGTTTTTGGGAGAGAATTTCAAATTGCCGCGCGTTTTGTTGTTGACACGCACGACGATGCGTTCGCTAAACTCTCATATTTCGCCGATTGGCAGCATTCGTTGGAGTTCAACCTTTAAAAAAGCGTATTTTGAATCCGAATAACGTTCGACTGGGAACTGAAGCTTTCTATATCCTTGTTTTGACTGTAATGTTTGTCTGTGTTGGAGTTGTTATATATTATATTTTTTTTAAATTAGGTACATTAGATCGCACTTTTCTGGGGGGGGCACCGGGCATTCTGGAGGTACTAAAGAAAAATTACTCTTTAAGAGTTAATAAAAGTCATCAATTGTTCTAGTTACAATGATAGCAGTTCTTTTCATTCTATTTTATTTTTTTCAATAAACAAGTATGTTAAAAAATAAGTTTCTAATAAAAAAGGAAAAGTAATATATTTGTTGAGTTGAACTCGGCTAGAGCAGAACAGGAGGAGTTTTGAGCCTATCCTGATAATTAACGCTGAAGCTAAGAGGGTTTGTAGTGGAAGCTGCTCAGGTATGCTTCCCATATCCCTCCACCTGAGGCACTTACCAAGAATTCCCCTTTTGAACCCTTTCATAACCACATTAAGGTTAACTCAAATTACTTTAATGTATTTTGGACTCTTTCAATTCCACATCTCGTTGACTTAAATATAAAAAAACACGTATACAAAATAGTTTGAATTGAATGGTGTGTAACCTGCTTAAACCGGCACTGCTCTCTTACCCCAGATGATACTGACTGTGGTCCCCCAACTAAGCCCCACCCTGAAACAGGCTGCTCAGGTATGCTACCCATATCCCTCCACTTGAGGCACTTACCAAGAATTCCCCTTTTGAACCCTTTCATAACCAACTTTAACCACATTAAGGTTAACTCAAATTATTTTCAGTTTTTTTTCCTCATTACAAGTCATTTGATCGGATGCAAAGATGCGAAACTAAGTATTTACTAATTAACAGAAGCTGTTCGTGAAGGGCAGAGTTGGGCAAACGTGGGGACATTGGGCAAACGTGGGCAAATTGGAGCAGAGTTGGGCAAAGTCTTTTAGGTGCGGGTTAGATAGAAAAATTCAAACGCCAACTGGCAAAACTAGTTTATTCAAAAATAACACAAACTGTTTGACGGATTACAAAAAAAAAAAATTATTGACAACAAGTTTCGTTTTTATAAATATTTCGTTTAATCAACAAGACAAACATAAACTACAGCACCATCTTCAGGTTCAGTTATAAACTGACAAGTTTGCTGAGTGCACTCATGTAGGTACATCAGGTAAGTAATGATGGGGTTGGACTTTCAACTAGGAAATCCCCGCGTCTTTACAGTTAAGAATTTGTTTGATCTGAAGTTTCTTCCCTTATACGATTTACTTTGCTGTTATTTGTTAATTCATTTAAATATACTTTTTTTTCTATATTTCGCTCTTTGTGATCTGAGGAAGTGACCAATGATCGCCCCAAAATATATTTAAATATATAAAATATTTGTAATTAAAAATATAAATAATACCTTTTATATTAGGAATTTGATATTCATGTATCTTCTATTATTTATTTATTTAAAAATATATATTGAAATTTGAATGAATGAACAACTTTATTGTTCATAAATGATCTTACAGCAAGGGTTCGATACATAAGCATAAATACAATTTCTAAATAATAAGGACTCAACTGAAATAAAACTAGGAGTGATATATTCATAATAAAATATAATAACTTGATTCTAAAAACAAAGAACAACAAACATACACCAAAAAAAATAAAAAATACTGATATATAAAATACAATGTCCGAATACATTTTTTTGCGTTCTGTGTTGATATAGTGGAAATACTAATGAATAAAATAAAATGATAGATAAAAAACAAAACATTTTTGAACACTTATATTGTCTAATTCCAATTACAGCTAGAAATTAATAGGACTCGAAAAAATGGGAATTGTTTAAACGACCAGACACACTTCAAATTTTCTCCTTTGCTAATCCCTTTCAGATAACAAATATCCATGACAACATTTATCTAGGTTAAATACCTTCCTACATAGCTATATATTGTACATTTGTTATATTGTTTTCTTGTAATATTAGTTTTTGGTTCTATTTTAATTTTATTTTCTTGGTTTTCAAATAAGTGCACAGTTAGTATGTATGCCTGGCAAATATCTGAATTATTGTTGAACATTGTGCTGACGATGGCGTAAGCCGAAACCGGTACACATTTAAGTATATGTTTGTGGTATTAGACAATATAAGTGTTCAAAAAAGTTTTTTTTTTTTAATCTATCATTTTATTTTATATAAAATACAGTACTAGATTAATGAATAACTTTATTACTTATAAAGAATTATCTTACAGCAAGGAGTTCGATACAGAATTATAAATACATAGATAGATTCAATAACTGATATCAAAAAGAAAGCAATACTTTTATTAATAAAAAGGTTAAATTAAAATAAAGCCACAGGTAACTTTAGTCTTTTAGAGTTTTTCTTGACTTCAAGCTTGTTAGGACAAACAAATAAATATGACGAAGCTTCTGTTCATCTGAAACTAATAGTAGTATATATTGATATTTATGTTGTATGTGTTTGTATTTTGAGATTTAATGACATGTGTGCCTGCAGAGAGCGGCCCGGGCGTGCGGTTTCTTGTCCTCTGGTCCGGCCTCACCGTTGGTTCGGTGCCCCGGGGTTATCTTCTCGGTTTCCGTCTTTATTTTTGTACATTAAGCATAGGCATCTACCATGGCCAATATGCATTGACCATAAGGCCAAAAAAACAAAAAATAAAATAATAAAGATAAGATTTAATATAGGTTAATGTATATATTTTATAAACAATTTAATTTACACAATTGTATGAAGTAGCCAATTATCATGTAATTGTTTGTTATGTTTAACGAAAATAAATATTGTTATTATTATCCCTAACTTACACCAGGCTGACAAATCTAAGTATAAAAAGGGCGCCGGTAGCTCAGTGGTATGCGTGCTTGCCTTCTGAGCTCAAGATCGTGGGTTCGAAACCCGACCGAGGCCCTTGGTTTATTTTATCTGGGAGGTAAAATAAACTTAGGCACGCCGTCCTTCGGATGGGACGTTAAGCGATGGTCCCGAGCCTGTACAATGTCAGGTACCCGTTAAAAACCTCTACCCTAGCTTAATAAAAATTTAGGGTAGACAGAGCTCTGGTAGTAGGGGATATGACCTCGTAGTTAAAGCCCGGGCATGAGTCATAATAACTAACCTAACCTCTAAGTATAAACTATTTCTAAAATGTTCTTTTTTTCTAGAAGTTTGTTCCATTTTCACGAAAAGAGGCTATTTTATTGAGAAATCAACCAAGTCAGCTAAGGATGGTCTGTGGGCGCACTGCATAGAAAAGAGAGCGAAGAGAATGGGGGTCGAGTTTGGTGGAATTCAGAGGGGGGGTTAATGGCGGAGCCCCAAATTTAATATTATTTACATGTGAACTTGTACATTTAGTTGTAGGTATGTTGGTAATAGTAAGGTTGAAGAACAAAATCCCCATTAAGGGAGTTGTGAACGGAGGAAGTCTTGTTAAGGAGAAATTAGTTGGGCCAGAGAGAGGGTTAAACAATGGAAAAACAAGATCTATTTACAAGAGACTCGGCAACTATCGGCTAACTTCGGGGTCTACTTCCTCCAACAATCATCTCTGAAATAGGTGATGTACATACTAAGTTATACTTAACTATTTTTAATAATAAAAATAAAAATTTGTGGCAAAAATAATTAAGCATGCGCCCAAATGAACTGCCTAAAATCTGCTACACGAGACAAAGGGATCTGCTAGACTCAATGAGCCATACAATTGGTATCAACAGCTGCGACACAATTTAGTTACGTTAGTTGCAGAGGACTTTTGGATTTCGGAAGATACAAAAATGATTCAGGAAAATTATAAAAGTTTATATGAAAAAATTGAAAAACATCTTATTCAGCAAATATATAGACGCTGCAATCTCCAGCTCCTTCAACACTTTTTACAGAAATTACAGTTCTTTTGGCAATAGCGGAAGTTATTTAAAAATGAGGAACCATATAACAAACCATAAAAACAAATAATTATTTCACAATTACAGGTCTCAGGAAAATATGCAATTCATTTGAATTATACAAATTAGCCAGCTAAACAGCTTGACTCTGTTTGTCCACTTTGTAACAGTGATAATGATAACATACTCCATCTTCTCATAACTTGTCCAATGTTAAACGAATCCAAAACAAATTTATCAATAAATATATTTCACACTATAATGCAATCTCCGATAAAATAATTAATTTGTTAAGTATTGATGACGATGACGAGGAAACATCAATATTATATTTATTTTCGTAACTAATAGTTTAAAATAAAAATAAAAAAAGTTTTATTATGATTTGCGCTCTCGTTTACCTTATACATTTCAATATAACACATTTCACAACAGTTGGTATTTTTCTTTTCTTTACTTCGGGCCATATTTACAATGTTGTATCTTCCAAAATTAATTTTTTTTAAATTAAGTTTGTTATATTTTCTATTTTTAATTATAAGTTTGTATTGATATATAAACTTTTATGTATTATGTCATATATAAAATGTATTACATTTATGTGTGAACTAGTAAGGTCCAACTGTTGCTATGAGATTTGTATCTCTATAAGCAATAAAGTTTCATTTCATTTCATTGTTAATAAAAATAAAAGACGTATTCCCACTGTTTTATTAATATCTACTATGTACGTATGTAGAGGGCGTGAATGAACCCCGTATCCCCTCCACTTTGAGCTACAAGACAATGTTTGGTTAGACACAGCACTTAACTGGTAGTAAGCAAGTGTTATAAGATTTTGTTTCTCCGGAATTTCATGTTTTTCGACCCTCTGATTTCAAAAATGGAAAAAAAAAAAATGTCTGTCTGTCAGTGTGTATCTGTGAGCAAGGTAACTTCCGTTAGAATGAATGTATCGACACAACGAACATTTTTGGATGGAACCAATTTTTCGATACGACTTTTTTGGGTAAATGAAAGTAACATCTATGTGTTTCAAAAGGTCTTTTCATGAAGGTTTTTCATTTTCATTTCATCACGCAAACCGGGCAACCTGCGAAAAATCGTATTTCGTATGAAATGTGTCTTTCAGTTTTCTCCATAACGGTAATATACATGCTAGGTAATACTTAACATAGGTAATGTAGTACATGCTAGGTAATACTTAACATAGGTAATATACATACTAATACTCAACATAGGTAATGTACATACTAAGTAATACTTGTAATGTACATACTAGGTAATACTTAACATATGTAATGTAGTACATACCAGTTAATACTTAACATAAGTAATGTACATACTAAGTAATACTTAACCTGTACATACTAGGTAATATTTAACATAGGTAATGTACACACTAAATAATGCTTAACATTTTTTAATAATAGAAATAAAAGACGTATTCACACTATTTTATTAACATCCATGTGAGTGCTTGAATGAACCCCATATCTCCTCCACTTTCAGTTTTTTTGTCTACCTTCTGTTATGTATTATTTTACAGCAAATGTTAAGTATTACTTTAAAAGGTTTTTTTATTAGATCATAAATATAAGCCGAATAATTTTTTTTTCCGTTTCGTGTCGATATAGTGGAAATACTAATAAATAAAATTAAAAAGATGATAAAGAAAGCACCTTTTTATTGAACACTTATATTACATAAATATACAAAAATGTGTACAGGTTCCGGCTTACATCATCATCAGCACAAGTTTCAACAATAATGGAGATATGAGCTATGTTAAAAAGTTCAATGAAATCAATATAACGTAACATGAATGTGCAGTTTATAGTTACTTATGTGAGTAGAAGAAGATTTGATCTACGTTAATATTGACACCAATACTTGTTAACTAAAATAAAATCGGAAACAAAAAATTATATGAAATCAATGTAACAAAGATGTACAGTACAGTACAGGTAGTAGTAGGGTGGAACGAAAATGGCCTTTTAAAATTTTTTTTACCTAGTTATTAGTTTGGTAATAGTGGAGAAAAGTTGCCTTTTAAGTTCAAAAAGAATAAAAAAAAAGTTGGTTGCAATACTACAACATCTTGAGGTGCCGCAAAGAGCTTAAAGTTTGTAAAAAAATTGAAAAATTTTAAACCTTGATAAATCATTTTTTATGAATTTCTCGTACATATAATGTTACAAAAGATGGTTTTAAATACATATATAAGCATTAGAATAGGAAAAAAGTATTAATTATAAAATATAATAAAAATAAAAAAATATTTTGTAATGTCAAATTTTGTATTTCTTACTTCTGTATCCTTAATGATTACAAATGTTATAGCTGCAAAATGTTTGTTTCTACTTCATTGCCACATTAAACTGGTCCTTGCGGCACCTCAAGACGTACTCCAATATTTTTCATATTTTTAATTTATCTTATCTACACTAAAAGGCAACTTTTCTGCGCTATTCCAAATTAAAAATCACATAATCAAGACACGCAAAAATCTTTGAAAAAGTTCCAAAAAAGTGTGTTTTTATGAAACTTTAAGGTCCTTGCGGCACCTCAAGACGTACTCCAATATTTTTCATATTTTTTATTTATCTTATCTACACTAAAAGGCAACTTTTCCGCGCTATTCCAAATTAAAAATCAAAAGGTGATTTTTTCGTTCCATCCTAATGTACAGTATATAGCTATTACATTTCTGAACAGAATAAATGGCAGAAAGAAGAAATTTAATCTAGGTTAATATTGACATGAATACTTGTTAGTTAAGAGATATTAACAGAGGAGATAATTTGAAGTGTGTTTGGTCGTTCAAACAATTCCCATCTTTACGAGTTCTATTAATGTCTAGCTTTCTAGAGAATCTAATTGTCTACCTTTGTCACTAGAGCTACTTTATTCCGGTTGTTTCCTTGAAAGAGTGACCTATGTCATTAATATGTTTTTCAAATGTGGATTTTTCCCTTTTCTTTACTATTTCAGTTTTGTGTTCTTTGATTCGTTCTCTCAATTTGCGACCCGATTGGCCTCTGTATACCCAACAGTTGGTAAACACCACTCCTGTCCTCTATTTTTATTCTGTTCTTTGTCTAGTTTAAATGTTTGTTTATCGTGTTAACAGTTTTGTACCCTACTTTGAAACCCTCCCTCTTAATCGGGTTACTTATCTGTTCAAAAATTTGTCCGTAATAGGGTACAGCTAACCCAAACTTCCTCTTTTTTGGAATTTATAAGTTCTAATTTTGTTGAAGTATTTAGTCGGGTTTTTTTTTGGAAGACTTTCTTTCCCACTCGATTAATGAGTTTATTGGGAAACCCGTTGGCGGTACCTATCTTTTTTATTATTTCAATCTCTTTACGTCTGTCTTCTGTATCCATAGGTATAGTGTAAGCCCTGTGGAACATCAAATAAAACGCTGCGTTTTTATAGCTATTGGGACAATTTGTATACGAACTATAAGGTCGTTTATAATCGGTCGGAAATTCGATGTTGAGTTTTCACTGAAATTTCATGTTTTCCGACCCACTGATTATAAAAATGTTGTCAGTCTGTGTTTTGCATGCGAATCTGAGTACATATTTGTATATGTCACGATTAGGGTTCAATTGATACCACAAAGTATCGATACTACTACTATTTCAATCATTAGTAGTATCGATTAAAACTTTCGATACTACTCGAGTATCGAATGAAAAGTATCGATACCTACTCGTATCGATTGAATCGAGTACTTTGTATTATTATTATTTTTTTAAATGTATAAATATATATATATGTATATATTTATAAATTAATATATATATTAATAATATATATCGCATCGATAGAATCGGGTACTTTTTATAATTAATTTAAAAACATATCTACATATTAATAATGAAAAACAATAAAATTTGTTTTTTTTTATAAGGAATATTTTTAGATATAATCCAAAACATTTGAATGTCGTCAAACAATGTCTGGCGGTAAATATAGATATGTATAGTTAGGTTATGTGCAAAAATACATATGCATGCAGCAACTGAGATACTAAGAAATAACAAGTGACGCCTCTAAAAAGAGTATGTGATCAATGAAATGTTGACAGTTGGTAACACGTGTGTTATGGTACCAACTGCTAAATACTAAATTGAAATGATAGCTTTTCGACAGCTAAAACGCACCAAACGCAGCTTAACCTAATTTTTCATTTACAAAAGACAAGATTGCGTTTCATTTCATTTCTAAAAAAAAATATTTTTAGTGGAAGTAATAACTTGAGTATAACTTCTATAAATTTTAAGAAAATACGTAGATTTGAGAAATTTATCTGTAGATCCGTAGACAAAGTCAAAAATCCGTAGATATACGGATAAATTCATAGTGTTTGTATCACTGCATGAGGTATTATCCTCATCGATATACGAGTATATCACTTGTCCGTGGACCGTCATTTGAGTTCAGTATTTTATTGTGACAACAAATAAAATAAAATTGTAAGAAAATAAACGGTGAACGATTTTGATGAATTGAAAACTTTATATAATTTTTGTAAGTGTTGAAATTTGAAACGAGTACTTTGAATCGATACAAGTAATATCTATTCGATACCTAATTGTATCGACTGAAAGTATCGATACCAAAAGTACTTGGTATCAAGTAAAAGCATCGATACTTTACTTGTATTTACTTGTATCGATAGATCCCTAGTCACGATAACTCCAGATAGAATGAATATAACGACACAACCCAAGGAGGAAGACACAGGGAGATCAGTGGGAGAGCAAAAACTTAGTTGGTTAATTCGGATTGGGGAAGTACAACGCCGGTGATTCACTGACGACTAAAACGGATGGCTAGATGGAATGCTTGGCTTGAGAGCTGGTTGATTTCGAACAGGCCTGCAGCAGGCTGGCCAAATTATTATTAGAATTTGAGGTTAGGGAAGATTGTGAACAGAGACTTCCTAGTACTCATCATCCTGAAATTTCTCAGATATTACAATCCCAGATAATTTAATTTAAACCACCGCTAATTTGACTGGTTAGTTTCATAACAACGAGCTCCCTCGCTAACTTTCTGTTATTTATTTACTTGTAGAGGGAGTAAAGCCATGGCCAGCTAACATTTCATGAATTTGTTATATAATGAAACTTCTCTATAAAGGACATTGGTGAGAATTACGACCCTTGTGGAGGGGCATAAAACAGAAATACTCAGATAAAAAAAACATTTAATTTAAACATATCCACATCATGACAGACATCATATGGCACACATTTCTTTCATTTTACAAATCGATATATTTACAACTGTATAAAAAATAAATACAACAAGCAAATATGCTAAGAGAGAGATAATGGCAATGTCAAAATGTCAAGAGGGGAGAAATCACCCAGTGGTGACCCCCTCCCCCTCCTAGTCACTGAGGTTACTCACATTTGTAACTAATTTCAAATTTGTACACATTTACACAAGAAATCAAACAAAATGTCTGACCTCTCACAGATTTTTATTAGTATTAGCTAGCCGGCTTTCGAGGTTGCCCTCATCATCAGGCAGTTTACAAAAGAAACCATCCTTAAGCAACAAAAAACACAAAAAAAATAGGTTCTGATGGTAACAATAATAAAGGGTGAAGGGACATGCTGGTATTAAGGGCAATGAGATGGCGGACAGTTTGGCAAGGAGAGCAGTCTCAGAGGGGACAGCCCTGGGCAAGTCCTGTCTTCCCTATATAGACTTGTTTGGAGAGGTGAGGAAGAGATTGTGGTTCGATTGGCAGCAGGAGTACGCTTCTTCGGAGAAAGGATCATTTTATAAGAAAATTAATCCACAAGCTCAGCTCCAACCATGGTTCCATGGGGAAAATCTAACGAAGGACTTTTATAGGTCAATTTGCCGACGGAGAGCTAACCACGGTATTTGTGGATGGTATCTTCACAGAATAGGTCTCACCGAAACCTCCAAGTGTAGGCATTGTGACGAGATCGAGACTCTGGAACACTTGATTATGAGTTGCAGCAAATACCAAATAGAACGATTAACAATGTTATCCAGTGTAGAGACATTGGTAACACAGCCTTTTTGCTACACCACATTATTGGCATCAAACAATACTGAGATATATGGTAGTATTGTGCAGTTTTTAGGGTCGGTGAATGCAAAAGTCTAAATTTAATATTACATAGACTGGCTATGGTGAAAAGCTAAGGCCAAGAAAAGAAAAAAAAAAAAAAAAAAAAAAACAATAATAAAATATAAAGGCAATATGTTTTTTGTTTTTTGTTGCTTAAGGATGGTTTCTTCTGTAGAGTAATGCCTGATGATGAGGGGACCTCGAAAGCCGGCTAGCTAATACTAATAAAAATCTGTGAGAGGTCAGACTACATCTTATTTGACAACCTGTGAAAGAAAACAATATAATTTTTTGTTTTGTGTAAGATCTAAATTTTGATGATTGTAATGCGGGCTTGCTGGGAATTTCACCCACTTTTAACACTATTTTTTCTCATTTTGATAGTGGTTTCATTTAAATGAATAAATTTATTAATTTCATTAAATAAAAATGTATTTCAAATTAACTTTCTTAAATATGATAATGTAAAACTGAAAAACTTCCTCTTAGACAATGTTCAAAATATAAATAATGAGAAAACTTGGTATTTTGTTAAATATAAATTAATTATAAAGTAATTTTCCCAAACACGGCAAGGTGAAAATAAAACATTTCCCTCTAGACATGCGGACATGTTGTACAAAGTTAGAGAACTTAATAGTTTTATATTAAAAACTAATAATTTTTAAAAATGATGTTCAATATGATATTGCAAAACTTGAATAATATATACGTCAGATTTCAAACTGGACAGAAGTGCAAAATAAGAAAAAAATGTGAACGATACCCAAAAATATAATCAGGGCAGTGACCAAATTTCAAGAAACAAAATAAATAAATAAAATAAAGAATACTAGTAATTGTTTAATAATTCCGTGGACTGTGTTGATCATGGAGCAGGAGGGTGGCTGATCTGGGAACTAACATAATAAATCCAAATTTGATTTACAAAAACATGGTCTTGGCAGATTCTTCATATAAAATACATGATTGAGCCCGGATTTCATGCAGTAAAAAAATTAAAAAACTTGCAATAAAAAGGCCAAAGAAGTTTATTTATACAATTTATAAAAAATATTTACTGAAAACACAAGTTTTTTTTTTTTTAACCTCCACGTTTTAATTACAAAAGCATATATGCATAAATAAAAAAATACTAGAGATATGTAAAATACAAAACAGTTCACTAAATTCTTGTCTGAAAAACTGTGCCGTCTGTCGCTAAGTACATATGTGTTTTAGCTGGAAAAACGATCTCCCGAAGCTGACGCTTGTGATTTTTTGTAGTTACTTATAATGTCGGGTTGTAATCCAATCCAATATCTTCACCATTTATGGCCGCATTGTAAATTTGTCGATTAACAAATGTATACATTTTCAAACTAACTTACAAATAAATTTTCTAATTACGACAAAATATGCAATTTTGTGCAGTAAAAACCTAAACGTGTTTGCAAAATTTTTTGTATATTAATCAGGATGCCTTAATTCGTAAAAATAAATTGTTATTTAATGCTTTCAAGCAAGCGAAAAAAAAAACGCAATTGCACGGGAATTGGGCTTTAGACATGATGTATCAACAGTAGATTGACTTCCCTATGGGAAACTTCCGTGCCCTGTCGACCTGCACATATCTTCTTTAGATGTAAGGTGCCATAAATTATGGTCCCACCATGGTTTTTGTTGATATTTTGGCATTTTTTAATCGTGGATTAACAGCTGAGTAAAAGAAAAACAAAATATGTCTCTATTAAAAATAAAATTCATTGAAATATTTGGAATTGAAGTTAAGAACTTCGAGAAAACACATAAAAGTTTTATGTAAAGAGCAGCCGGCCACCATACCCCTCCTGAATGACAAAGTCTCCACATTCTGGGCTGGAAACGTAATGTGAAACTTAAGAGGTACAAGAATAAAAAAGAAATATAAAAAAGTCGTCAATGAATCACCGCCTATGTACGAGTACTCCTCAAGAACGAGTTAATCAATTAATTTTTCGCTTTCCCTCAAAAACCAATCGACTATTTGGGCGAAAAATCAATAGTTGACTTACATTGGGGCGTCAGAATCGACATACTAAATACATTTCATCGGCAATTATTGAAGTTTTCGTGTTGAGCCTCCCTCTGATCACCCTCCCATTCGGCCTATTCAGCGGAATATGAAAAAATCTGTCATGTTTTTATAGGGTTTTAAATTTACATAATAAATTTCGTGTCGATACATTCATTCATTCTATTGGGGGTTCACAAACCCACACAGACAGAGATACCTTTTTTTTTTTATAATTTTTGGAATCAGAGGGTAGGAAAACAAGCAATTCCTGTGAAAACTCAACATCGAATTTCTGATCAATGATATAACTTCCCTTATATTTCGTGAAACTGGGAAAGTAAAATTGATAATTTCGATTTTTGATTGTCCTAAAAAATTAACGAAATTCGGCTCATCTTCCTGTGAGGCCTCTCAATATTATGTTATAAATATAATGATAATATAATTATCAGTTATATAATCGGTCAAAGTTGAGTTTTCAGCGAAATTGCCTGTTTTTCGAACCCCCTGATACCAAAAATGAATAAAAAAATGTCTTGTGTGTCTGTGAATCCAGAACTTCATAAGGATATCTATTGATTTTCAGAGAGCCCATCTCTAAAACCCTAATAACTGTCGATGTAACGAATTTATCAACACGAAATTTAGCACAATGGTTCAGAATTCCTTGAGTAAGACACATCGATTTTCAAACAAATCCGCAAAGGGAGAGCGAAACCCCCATTCCCCTATGGAAACGCTCAGTGCAGCTGCTGATCAAATATATAAATAATTTTTCATTATTTAAGGGCCTGCAACTTTTATGAAGGAAGTTTCGTTTTGGGTAACATTATTCGAGATATTTTGTAAATTTCATCATGAGACACAGTCTTCAATAATCCTAAGAATCATTTATATTCAATGTACGGATAAGGAAGCTATAACCAAGTCAAATTTTAAGTAAGACAAGGATTATGTGTTAAGAGGGTATTAGAAGGATGGTTGTTTGGTAAACTTAACTGGAGCACGTAAGGGATGAACATGTTGAGCCCCATATTGGAAAATCTTGTATGGAGCAGCGCCTCACAATAATTTCACGAATAACAATATCAATAATTTTTCTTCTGTCTACTTTAAAATATAAAGTAGAACTTTGCTAACTCGAAAGCGTCTATAAGTCTAAGTTTAGTGCGTTCCCTTAGGAAAACCTTCGTAACTCGACAAATAAACAGATCTTAACTCGAAGTTTTCCTGAGATGTCCGCGCACATTATTTTACCTCTGTAACTAGAATTTGGAGAAGCCTGAGGTTACCTCTATAACTCGAAGTATTAATACCTAAAGCTCACTAACTCGAACATGTAACAACCTGCACTCCCTCCCAATCTCGCCTCGAGCTATATGTGGAAGTCTACATATAAAAATCGAAGAGAAAAATTGTCAAAACCTGCATTCCCTCCCCATCTCGCCTCGAGCTATAGTTTATGGAAGTACTAAAAAAATATCCTGTGTTTCTGTGCACATGATAACTCCCGATAGAATGAATGTATTGACACGAAATTTTATATATGAATCCAGAACCCTCTACCGACGATACCCATTGTTTTTCAGACAAATCGACCAAAGAGAAGGGAGATTAGGGGGGAGGATTAACATGAAAACTCTAATAACTGCCGATAAAATGAATGTATCGACACAAACGTTTATATGTGTGTCCAGAACCCCATAAGGTCAACACTTATCGATTATCAGCGGAATCGGAAGAGGGAGAGGAGAGATCAAAGGAGGCGCAACTCATAAATCATAATAACTGCCAATGTAATGAATGTATCGTTTTGTAAAGTCAAAACCCAATGAGGACATTAGCTGTCAAACTTCAGTAATATCGGCTGAAGGGAAGGGGGGGGGGGGGGGGGGGTTCAGGAGAGGGAGCTCTATTCAAAAACCCTAATAACTGCCGATGTTATGAATTTATCGACACAAAATTTAGTATGAGGATTTAGGAGCCCCTATATAAGTCAACTGTTGAATATTAGCACAAACGGTCGACTGGTTTTGGAGAGGGAGCGAAAATTTAATTGATTAATTCATTTTGGGGAAGTATATTGCCGGTGATTCACCGACATTTCTTTTCCTTTTCTAGAATCAGAGATTTGGAAAACATGAAAACTCAACTTCAATTTTCTGACCGATTACATAACTTCCCCTATACTTCGTATGGTTGGGGAAGTAATATGTATACCTAGAATGAAAAAACCCCAACTTTACGCAGCACAGAAAATAGTAAAAGTCTGTGCATGCAGAGGGCCTTTATCGTTTTTAACCTGAATAGTTCAAATGGGAGATGAACGACAAAAGGGTTTGTAATTGGTAGGATAGGTATTTTTCACAATAAGCCCCTCTGGCCACAATTCAATATTGAATATGTCCAATACAGTTACAGATACAATACCATATCGGAAGTGACTCTCGGTGGGGGCTGGTCGAGTATTTGCCAGGATCCGGTGTCCCTGGAAGTGTTTCCAATCGTGAAGCCCCAGTTAAATCAATAGGTTTTCATTAAAAGTTTTCACTGAAACACGAATTTGATCCTTACCTCCTCAGTAGGGCTTGTAGTCACCAGGCTTCACCCAGGCCTCTTTAACAATGTAGGCCTTGTAGTCACTAGGCTTCACTCAGGCGTCTTTAACAACTTAGGGCTTGTAGTCACCAGGCTTCACCCAGGCGTCTTTAACAATGTAGGGCTTGTAGTTACTAGGCTTCACTCAGGCGTCTTTAACAACGTAGGGCTTGTAGTCACTAGGCTTCACTCAGGCGTCTTTAACAACGTAGGACTTGTAGTCACCAGGCTTCATCCAGGCCTCTTTAACAACGTAGGGTTTGTAGTCACTAGGCTTCACCCAGGCCTCTTTAACAATGTAGGCCTTGTAGTCACCAGGCTTCACCCAGGCCTCTTTAACAACGTAGGACTTGTAGTCACCAGGCTTCACCCAGGCCTCTCTAACAATGTAGGCCTTGTAGTCACCAGGCTTCACCCAGGCCTCTCTAACAATGTAGGCCTTGTAGTCACTAGGCTTCACCCAGGCCTCTTTAACAATGTAGGCCTTGTAGTCACCAGGCTTCACCCAGGCCTCTTTAACAACGTAGGACTTGTAGTCACCAGGCTTCACCCAGGCCTCTCTAACAATGTAGGCCTTGTAGTCACCAGGCTTCATTAACAACTACTTGGGCTCAAGGCCTCCCGTCATCACCGGCCCATTTTCACTCCCCTAGCTAAATCTTATTACATAACTTCCCCTATATGTAATTTATGAAAGCCGTCAGAAGTTCGATTAGGAGTTTTTATTGGAATTTCATGTTTTCCAACCCCTGATTCTAAAAATGAAAAAAAAAAGTCTTCCGCGAATCACCCCACATGCACTGCACTACTTTCAATATCAATTGACCAGTTTGGCTAAAAATAAATAAATAGTTAACATACACAGAAACTTGTGAATCCTCATGATAAATCTCCTGTCATTACAACGGCAGTTATTGGAGTCGTTGTGTTGGGTCACCTTCCCTTCTGCTCATTTGGTTAAAAATCAATCGGGGTGTCGTCCTTATGGTGGACTTTTCTTTCTATATTCTGTATGACTAGTTTTACTAGCTATACACAAATACAATACTCAGTATTTATTAATCAACAGAAACTGTTCGTTCAGGACTAAAGCGCTGCTATTCTCAATATCTTTAGAGATATCTTGAGATCAGTAGTCAAGCACGGTAGTGTGTGAGCTATCGGCGCTCTCTAAATAGCTAAGTGAAAAGTAAAAGTATCAATAAACGAAGAAAACGTTCACTGACATTGGTAAAAAGTTATCATTCGGCTATCGCTCGCTAGTTATCTCTGTGCCTTAACAAGACTGTACACAATATTTTTTGTACGAATGGTTAGTAATGTTTCCTAAACTAAGTCATAAGCCTTTTTTGATGCTTTTCAGTCAAGTCCTTCCATCTTCACCCCATAATACAGACTTAACCACCCTATAAACCCCAACCGGTTTCCCCTATCATTATAATTAATTTATACCCTCTCAACTAAATGTTAGAGAGTTTTTGACTTACCCACACTGACTCCCCCCTTTCCGTCTGCTGATTCCCCCGAAAATTAATAACATTCGTCCTCATGGAGTTTTGAATTCACATATAAAAATTTGTGTCGATACATTTTCGTTATAATAACGATCGCTATTACTCTTTTTGAGTTAAGCCTCTTTCCTAATCACCCTTTGGTTAATTTTTCTGAAAATCAATAGGTGTCGTTGTTACAGGGTGCTGGATTCACATGTTGATACAATAATTTCATGTTGATACAATAATTTCATGTTGAAACATTAATTCTATCGGAATCTCACACACCCACAGACGGACAGAAATATATTTTTTAAATATTTTGAATCTAGATTTCGGAAAACATGAGATTCCGTTGAAAACTCCGCATCGAAAGTTTGACCGATATAACTTTTCCTAAACTACGTTTTTCTATTTTACAATCTAATCTAATAAAGTGTTTTTTAGAAATTATACAGATTGAGCAACGGAGGGCGCCGGTAGCTCAGTGGTATGCGTGCTTACCTTCTGAGCTCAAGAACGAGGGTTCGAAACCCGGCCGAGGCCCTTAGTTTATTTTATCTGGGAGGTAAAATAAACTTAAGCATGCCATCCTTCGGAAGGGACGTTAAGCGATGGTCCCGAGCCTGTACGATGTCAGGTACTCGTTAAAGAGACTGCCCTAAGTGAATAAAAATTTAAGGTAGGCAAAATTTAGGACTCCCACAGTAGAGTCGGGCTCATGTCAACCGGGCATGAGTCATAAAACCTAACCTAACCTATAAGTTGTAAAACGAAATATTTGCTTGTGTTGTACTTCCTCAGAACGAATGAAACAATTTTTTTTTGCTCCCCCTCCAAAACCAGTCGACATTTGCGACCCTACGCCACCGATTAGGTTTATTTTAGGATAACCACTTATTTCCAGCAATGTCAGTAGATTGACGTAATGAGGTCGCCGTGTAGTAAAAACCTGGCCGTGCAGTAAAGAGGTGGCCGTGTAGTAAAATCTGGGCCGTGTATGAAAGCCTTCCATAAGTGAAGATGAAAAACAAATTATGGTTTGTCTTAAATAAAACAGCCGAACAGGAAATGAATAACACAGGTCGATCTTATGCCACAAATTCTGTAATTTTCTCAAAATTGAAATAAATATTTAACCCTGGAGTGGTCGCGTTACCAATAGTTACTTGATTAGTCGCATGGTTGACAGGTGTCACCCAGTCTTTTTTCTTGTTTTTTTGTATTTGAACTTTTTTGTATCTAAGTTTTATGAATAGTAGATGTATTTATAAAAGGAAACATTTAAGAAAAAACATTTTATTAATAAGATATGACACAAAAATAACGAAAAATAAAAAATTAGAAACAATCATGACAAATATTTTTTAAATGGTCAGTGCACATCCACTTATTGCATTTATCACACCATTTTCTCGTGGTTTTATCCCTTTGATGTCCACAAGCATTCTCACCTTCATCATTATCGTCTTCATCAGCAGACTGATCTGTCTCTGTATCGTGATCACTCTCTTGTATGTGATCACTCTCACCAGAATCAGATTCCTCGACATCACCTTCATCAGAAGAATTTTCTTCATTGAGCCACTCTACCCAAACGTTGGGGTCTCATGAGAATTCAGTTCTTCTTTTCTTCGACTCTGACATATTGACCTAAAATTAGAATAAATATAAAAATAAATAAAATCAGAGAACTAAAAAAATATGAAATAAAATTTATAAAAATCAAAAATGATGTCTTGGGTAAGCCAAGAAAAGTATACGGAAGAGTAACTTATATAAAAAAACAATAAAACAAGAAAATAAAATGTATGGAAATAAAGACTTACCTTAAATAGTGACGAGAAAGGTCGCGTGGGGGACAGTTGTCAACCAGCACAGTACAGGTTACCTGTTCAGGGTGTAGAATGACACGGAGTGAGCTCTGAAGGAGTGGGGCTTATGGTCAGACATGTATGAACAGGTACTGGGCTGCTCGAGGTGTACTCTAGGGAAGGCAGTGAGTTATGAGAAAAATACTGCAAGTGGGTGACATATGTCAACCACGCGACCACTCCAGGGTTAATATGAAATACGTTTCTTTGCATGTTGTTACAGCTGAAGTTACAAGCTGAAAACCGTCCAGACATGAAATTTTTGCCATGTGATCACATAAAAAAATTGTCACAACAATATTAATGACTTTCCGCATTAGAAAAATTGATTCTTGATCAAATGCATTTTTCAGAATTAATATTTTAAAAACCGGTTAACCAGGAAATGGATTCTACAATTATGGCACTTTTCTGACGCCTTAAGTCAACATTTATATCCCCAATGTTAGAAAAGGTAAAATTTTCATAAATTTGAAAGTCTACTCTCTCAGGTTGAAAGCCAGTCACCCTAACCACTCGGCCATCACCCAAGACTAAATTAAACAATTTGTTTATTTATTTTATTTTTTCATTTTCTTGGCCCAGGTTATGCAAAATGTAGGCATTTATTTATTCAGTTTTGGGTCGCCTGGGGGGTTTGTGATCTTGACCACCCGGGTCATGAAACTTTCATTGGTAACAACTATCCATCCGAATTCTCCAAAACTTTAACTGACTTATTTTAAGAGGACTTAAGAGAGACAATTCAAATGCAACAATGCATGCAAATCAAAGTTCAAAAATTGTGTAACTGTAGATAACAAATGTTAAATTCTGAAACTTCTATTATTTATTATAATTTTTTTGACCGGTTACATAACTTCCCCTATACTTCGTTAGACTGGGGAAGTTAAATTCCTATCCCTGGAAACTAAACCTAAACCTGGAGAACATTCATTTTCATTTTTTCAGGTTTTTGAATAATTACATTTTTTTTAGTATGTACACATGTATTTTTCTAGTTTAAATTTGTGCTCTTAACACAATCAATGTCTATGTGAATATGTTTACATCAAATGTTTTTTATCTGAGCATTTCTATAACATGCCATCCCCAACGGACACCTCTGTATAACGGACACTAATTTCGCCCCACCGATGTCCGTTATGGAGAAGTTTTACTGTATATTGTTCGGACAGTTATTAATTTCTAAAGTAACCAGATGACATCTTGTTTCTAAAATGAGATATTAAAAAACAATTCTAAATTAGATCATTTTGAGAATCTATATACTACTATTGACTAGTCAGGCATATAGTATCTGCATAGTCAAATTTCTATAGAAATTCTCTAAAATTCAAACTGGAGAAGTACATTTCGGGTGATTCATCACTGAACTATATTTGTCAAGTGTGGAGAGTGAGTGAATAACTATAGCTCTGACCACAGCTATATTTGTGAAGTGTGGAGAGTGAGTGAATAACTGTAGCTCTGACCACAGCTATATTTGTGAAGTGTGGAGAGTGAGTGAATAACTGTAGCTCTGACCACAGCTATATTTGTGAAGTGTGGAGAGTGAGTGAATAACTGTAGCTCTGACCACAGCTATGAAAGGTGTTAGATAAACCGTCCCATTGTAGTCCCTATCTTCAACCTTCTGTCCTAATGTATGAAACAGATATCAGAATTTATTTGCAATTTTCAACAGATACTGTGCACTGGTTATTCGAGAAAAGTCATACAGTGAAATAAATGTTTGGAACAATTTTACAATAGCGGCTGCTGGAGTATTTTTAGTTTAGGATTTAGGAGGTTGGAAAACATGAAATTCCTTAGAAAACTGTGCAAAACATTGAATTTTCAACCAATCAATAACTTACACTATTAATTGTAAAAAAAAACGGCAGAAAGATGAGGACTAAAATGGAGGAACATTTGTGGAGGGGGTCTGAATTGACTGTTCTTCCAACACCTTCAGAGCGTAGGACACAAGGCCAGCCAGGTCTCGTTATTACACAATATTTATAAAGATAGAAAGATGGATGTAATTAAAAGCATAGGACAAAAGGCCAGCCAGGCCTCGTTATTACACAATATTTATAAAGGTAGAAAGATGGATGTAATTAAAAGCATAGGACATGAGGCCAGCCAGGTCTCGTTATTACACAATATTTATAAAGGTAGAAAGATGGATGTAATTAAAAGCATAGGACATGAGGCCAGCCAGGTCTCGTTATTACACAATATTTATAAAGGTAGAAAGATGGATGTAATTAAAAGCATAGGACATGAGGCCAGCCAGGTCTCGTTATTACACAATATTTATAAAGGTAGAAAGATGGATGTAATTAATTGATTGGTACATGACAGAATTAAATTATCTATTGTTGTTTAAAAGCTATAGAAGTTCGGGTACAAAACAGAAAAACCCGTGGCGTTCGGATATTATAACATACCTATAAGACAAAACCTGAGCTCTGATCGCTTAAGACATTTGGTATGCTCTTTTTTTGAAATTTGAAAAAAAATTTAAGATTTAATTGTACCTTGATTTGATAACTCTGAGAAACTTCCTCTGATAGTAAAAATCAATTTAAAAAATCATATGTTGTTACCGTGCTGATAAGGGGCTTCGGTGGTTCGGAGTTCAGAGCTACTATCTACAAATGGGGGTTAAGTGGTTAAAGTTACTATCCTGTAAGGAGGCTTTAGTTATTGAGTGGTTAGTGTAACTATCCTGGAAGGAGGCTTCAGTTGTCCAATGGTCAGTGTTACTATCCTGGAAGGAGGCTTTAGTTGTCCAATGGTCAGTGTTACTATCCTGACTGACCTACCATTTGGAATCTTGATTTTAAATAATGACCAACGGCATCAGATCCACATTAACTCCCGGTCAACGCTAAACCCATTAGTCTAATAATTAAAAAAAAATGATGAACGCAAAATGACATTTTCATCTGTTTATCAAACATGATCTGAACATTTTGTTGATAATTACTTGAAGGGACTTTTTAACTGCTATTAGAAAGTTGAAATGACGTTTTCTATCTTGACAAGACTGGACGACTAAATGAAAACTTCCCAGTTTTAAATGAAGTTGTTTTGTTTAACAAAGTAACTAAACAAGAAATTGAATTGAATTAAAATTAAGCTAATAACATAATAACAAAGTTTTGAGATCGAATTGTAAATTAAAAACTCTATTCAAGGGTATAATAATTCATAACGTACAAATACCCTTTTTGAGAAACAAAAGGCCTAATAAGTAAATAAGAACTCATTTAACTCACTTATTTACGGCCTGTTCATCATTTACCCCAACTGTGGTTAGGTCATAAACATATTAATTAGAATCAGTAATTAAGAGTGCTGGGCACGAATGAAGTAAGGATTACTGTCTATACAGGAGTTAAGTTAGCGGGGCGAGTTGAGTGGGAGGAGAGGGGGTTGTAAGAAAATGTGATTTCCATAAGATTCTATCAGGGAAAGGTTTCTCCAAAATTTCGTTATACACAAATTGATGAAAAGTAAATAAATAAATTCTGGTACTTACTGCAAAGGGCCATAACTAGTAGAATAAATGAAAACCATGACTCCATACCTGTAAAAGAAAAAATTGTTAGTCCAATTAGTACTCTCATAGTTACATGCTAACAAGTTTGTAATTACGAAGGAATTATAAATCTCCAAATCCAGGGTTTATTAATTTATAATTAATTTGTTACAATTAATTTTTTGCCAATATTTACGATAATCGTGTAATTGCAGTATAATGACAATTGGAAAATCCGGAATAATTTTCGAAATATTAAATTATCTTATGATATACTTATTACTGAAAAATTGTTGGTAATAATTGATGACGAATTTTTACACTTGCTAGAGTAGCTTATAACAATGTGTGGCGTCAGTAACGTAACAATGAAGTAAATACGTCGTCAGAGCTAGTCATGATCACACACGGAGAAATTCACATATCCACGTCATGATTTAGCTTGTGTGCGCACTGGCTTGGCTGCGTATAATGTTTATCCGTTCGCTTTTCCAACCACAGTTCGAAATTGTTTACACAAAAATTCGTCAGTTAATCAATGTACTTCCCCAGCACGAATTATTCAACTAAGTTTTCGCTCTCCCTCAAACACGAATCGAACGTCTTGGCTAAAAATCTGAATCGTCCTAAATTTCTTTGTTATTACATTCATCTGTTATTAGGGTTGAGGCCCCTTCCTTTAATTTCCCCCTTTTCTTCAACCGATTTCGCGGAAAATTAATAAATGTCGTCCTTATACGGTTTTGAATTATTGACGTGACGATTCATTAATTACATCGGCAGTTATTAGAATTTTTGTGTTAAACCTCTCTTGTCCAATTTGGCTGAAAATCAATAGGTTTCGTCCTTATCGGGTTCTGAACACATCGAATTGCTGACTGATTACATAACTTCTCCTATACTTCATATAGCTGAGGAACTAAAATAAACAATGCTGTGACAAGAGTGGTGAGATCTGCTTACGAGACCAGCTGGCTTCATAAATTTAATCTCCAACTTTCCAAAGTCAACTGATAGTCCTATGCAGTTCCAAGCAGCTCCATGCAGCTCCCACCTGTTCATAGAGCAACACAGTTTCTACTGACGTCAATACATCTTTGCAGATGGTACTGCTTATCAAGGCAGTATCATTTTAGAGCGTGATTCTTAGAGTGACATTCATATTTTCAGTCATGCCAGTATGAGATGAATTTGAGAGGGGAGAGGAGAGGGATAGTGATCGGTACAAAAGTGGTGGCATAAAAAAGTCATTAAATAGCCATATAATATGGTATAAATTATATACATTTTATATACAAGTTAATTTAAGAATTTTGTAAGAGGGGGGACTGAAAATAGGGGACTAAAAGTGAAGATATAGTTAAGATTAAAATTGGAGTAACTATAAAACTATATCATTTGCAGAAATAAAATTGAAAAGAGCGTCTAGGATCTCAATATTTCTAACTCTACTAATTATGAGTTGATATCGGTTGGTAGAGGTAGACGATGGGATATTAAGGTATGAAATAGCTGGTCTTTGTGGAGGGCAGTTAGTAGACAGGCTAACAAGACATGATTGGAGTCAGCTGGAGTAAGTCCATCGCAGCTATAAAAAGAAAGATCTAAAATCTTGATTTTATGAAGACGAAAGGTAATCGGTTGTGGTTGAATCTAAGGCGGCAAATGGAAGTGAAGTAGTGTCTGGTTGGATGATGGTGGTGGAACCATGGCTGGGAAGAAATAGGAGGCTGGATCCTGGTGAAGAAGTGTCTGGTTGGATGATGATGGTGGAACCATGGCTGGGAAGGTATAGAAGACTGGATCCTGGTGAAGAAGTGTCTGGTTGGATGATGGTGGTGGAACCATGGCTGGGAAGGTATAGAAAACTGGATCCTGGTGAAAAAGTGTCTGGTTGGATGATGGTGGTGGAACCATGACTGGGAAGGTATAGAAGGCTGGATCCTGGTGAAGAAGTGTCTGGTTGGATGATGGTGGTAGAACCATGGCTGGAAAGGTATAGAAGGCTGGATCCTGGTGAAGAAGTGTCTGGTTGGATGATGATGGTGGAACCATGACTGGGAAGGTATAGAAGGCTGGATCCTGGTGAAGAAGTGTCTGGTTGGATGATGGTGGTGGAACCATGGCTGGGAAGGTATAGAAGACGGGATCCTGGTGAAGAAGTGTCTGGTTGGATGATGGTGGTGGAACCATGGCTGGGGAGGTATAGAAGACGGGATGCTGGTGAAGAAGTGTCTGGTTGGATGATGGTGGTGGAACCATGGCTGGGAAGGTATAGAAGACGGGATCCTGGTGAAGAAGCTCCCCTTCATGTTCATTTTTTCTTCATTCTTTTATCTTTTTTAATAACAAATTCTACATAATTTTTAATACAAAGCCACCAATAATAAAACTATATTTTAAAATTTGTTATCTCAAATCTGATGACACATTACCGATTGGAAATTTAATAAGGAACAGTTTTAGTAAGAATCCTTTTTTCGATAGGACTCACCTTTTTCGCATTAATCTAGCAAACGTTTAAAAATTAGATTTCAAAACGACATATGGATGCTTTTCGGCATGTTTCTCGTAACCTGCAAAACATCGTATATCGTATAAAATGCCCCTATTTAGTTTTCTCTACAACGTATATTTGAAAAGATTTTTGATTAGGTATCTTGTAGAATGGACTTAAGCCCCGAAGTAAATTGGTCTCAATTTTCGTATGTGACATCTCCGTTTCAAATTTCAAGTTCATAGCTGCAATCTTAGGAATAAGAAAGTAAAAAACAAAAAGCGTTCACCTTTAGCGTTCAGCGGAGCAAAGCGAAAAAACGGAATTGCACAAAAGTTTAGTGCAATGGTAAAATGCGTTTTGGTAATGAGGAGGAAAGGGCAGAGCGTTTGCTTTTGTATGGTGGAAAGGGAGACAATAGGGCAATATAAAGAAGGGTTGGAGAGGTCTCGTGGTCAGCGCCATATTCAGCTAATTACTCCCTTCCACCTTGTCACACCCTCACAACCCACCCTTAAGGTTTATTGTAGTTTTAGACTGTTTGTCTTCCTAGCCAATTAGAGTGTTTTTTGTCTCTTTACGGCTGTGTTGGTCGGAACCTTTATTACGATTAAATGACGTTCGCCCATCCATCAGACTCCTAAGGAGCTTGATCCTTAATTATGACTCAGAACAACAAAAACATTACGATTTTCTGCCCGCGATTAAAGGAAAAAAATCAAGAATAAAAAAAATTAAAATGGAAAAAGGATAGATAAAATAGAATATGATGTAATGTGGTCATTACAGGACTTTCTTATACCAACCACTTTTGTAGAGATCACTCTCCCTCCTCTCTCTCAAAATCATTTAATATACACGTTAATAATAACACGGTTGTACGAAAGTAATATTTTCAGTCGTTTTCTTTGTTTCATTGTAAAACGAAAGAACTGTATATAGACAGGTTCTATCACGAGAGGGGCTGGAGGGGAAGGTGGAGGGAGGGATAAAAGGGTGTCACAGACAGCTACGAGACAACCTCCCCTTGTGGTTATCCGTGATAGCTAGTGGTGTAGAACTATCGATAGTACTACCGATTAATCGGTAAGAGTTGACTATAGACTATTATCGATACGTATATTTAATATCGATTGTACTATCGAATTTAAAATTGTGATTTAAAATTAGCACTTTCCAATTTCTCTTCTATATTCATTATATTTTATGATAAGCTTACTGAATTTTCGTAAACATTGATAGAACTCAAGTAAAGTTTAATATTATTAGAACCTTGGCATTGACGTGACTGATCTAAATGTTTGAGTGGATCGGTTCCGTCGTCTTCAGTAGTATTAAAATAAATTACCGGATGTTTTCGTTTTAGGTGATCCTTGAGATTCAACGTGTTACCTGAAGGTCGGAATTCCTTTTCGCATTCTCTACATCGCGCCAACTTCTCAGGCCCAACATCTCTATCGAAATGCTCACACACATTCGAGTGATTTTTCCGTTTCACACCTCTCATGCCTCACACTTGTAATAAAATTAAAAAGAAAACTAAGCAAAATCGAACTTGAAATAATACAATATAAAATCCACTTAGTAAACAAAGTAAGTTATAGGAACTGAAAATACTGATTAGGACGAAACCTTTTCTTGGTTACTGACAGAAGAGCCAACCGTACGAAAACCGAACTCTTTTCCCACCTCGCCGATTGCTTTTCTTGCTCTCTAGTACTATCAATCGAACAAATCGATACTATCGGATTGTCCGACTATCGATAGGTTGACACCACTAGTGATAGCCAACCTGCTCTAACCACCAGCCCCCACCACTACATCTATCCCTAGCCACCCGGACCAGATCTAGCATGTTGATACTTACCCATTCATCTGCTTCCTGACCCATATGTTTATTTTCTATCGATTGATATATATCTCGCTGTAATATCGATTATTGTGAATTTTGAGATTTCTCCGACGCGATGACGTCAGTGACTCTTACAATGTTTTGTGAGTCGGAGAAATCTCGAAATTCACAATAATCGATGTTACAGGAAGATCTTGCCGTGTACATCATGCAAACACTGATCCGGGTGGCTAGCGATATATGTGGTGGTTGATGGTTTTGACATCACCGGCAATGTACTTCCCCAGAACGAGATAATCAATTAATTTTTCCCTCCCACTCCAAAATCAGTCGACCGTTTGCGCCAAACTCAACAGTTGACTTACATAGGCTCCTAAATCCACATACTAAATTCTGTGTCGATACATTCATTAAATCTGCAGGGTTTTTGAGTTGAGCCCTCTTCTGATACCGACGTCACAATCTTCGGGTAACAGTTTAAACTCATTCAGGTGTTCTTTCTCTCAAATTTCTCGCATTGCTAAAGTGAGATCATTGTGCTGTCTGGGGTGGTGAAGGGTTATATCATGTAACCTACCAGGTCCATGTCAGGTTATGTCACTGGGGGTCATACTGGGGACAATGATAGCGGCAGTTTTAAGCATTAGGTAATACATTCATTTCAGTATCAACAGTATTCAGAGCGCACCAATCGGGGGGCTGGGATGGGAGGAAAACTAATGGTATCAGTATTTTATACCCTTAGGCTTATATATACCCTTATTTTATACACCTTGTTTCCCAACTTTACTCATACTGCGCCTTCCAATAGCGGACAAACAGTACTTAATTCAACACCAAGGAACACCTCCTTGACGGCAAGAAAACGTCCGGAGTGTGGTTCATTGGAAACGCCCAGATAAACAAGACCACATTTTGCAGTGGATGCTCATTCCGGAAAGGCTAACCACATTTTTCAGTTGACCTTGACCTCACAAAAACGCCAGTATGTTTCAGGAAGGGGGCAAAAAATAGTTCAGTGAGAACTTCCATATAACAAAAAACAGCGACTTACCCCTTTTCGGAGGCTCTTGACCAGTTTTTGCAACCAACCTAGACGCTCGTTTAGGAGATCATTGACCACACAAAAACGCCCTTCCGGGTAGGACTCAACCACCTACCAACGCCTTTTTATCATTGTTATGTTCTTTGAAAGAATGGTTGGAGAGATCTCGTGGCCGGCGCCACATTCGGCTAATTACCGCCTCCCCCACCTTTGTCATGCCCTCACAACCACTTCTTTTTTTCAGGTTCATTGTGATTTCAGCCAATTAGCGTGTTTTTGTCTCTTTTTGCAGCTCTGGTGGTCGGAACCTTTATTAGTTAGTAATGTACCACGTCCGCTCAACTCCTGAGAAAGTGCAAGAGCACCGCACTTAATGAAGAACTGCCTGATATGTCGATTAAAAACACATATTTTTAAATGCTTCCTTGATTTACCCGAAAACGGTTAGTCCTATCGAAAAATTGAATCTTCTCCAAAATGTTTCTGCTTCTTTAAAAATGTTAACTAAACTTCCAATCCTAATTGTGCCCTCAGATGACCATAAGAAAGTCACTCTGAAAATTACTCTGTACCATGAGAAAAACAAAACTGCCAACAACACATTACTTTAATATATCCAGTAATGTCAGTATGGAATGAAGTTGAGAAGGGGTAGGGGGAGGGATATTGGTTTATACAAAAAAAAGGTTTTGTTGGTATAAGTAAGTGCTGTAATTTTTTTCATTTCTTGAATCGGAAGGTCGGCAAACATGAAATTTCCTTGAAAACTGAACATCCAATTTCTAACCGTATACAAAACTTTTCCTATGTCCTGTAGACTTATTAAATAAAACTAAAGAATTGAATTAAAATAATTGAAATAATAAAATTAATAATAATAAAATTACCATATTTCCTGTAGAAATTGTTGCTGGTATTCTACTAAACTTTTACAGTAGTTTCCGAAAAGGGCCCTAAAAATATCGAAAGTTCAAGACGTGCAATTTTGAAGATAGTGCACGTGTTTAAAAAATTTCAACTAATCATTATTTCAATTGAATTTCTTCTAAATTTGCTAAAGAAATGCCAAAACCAGCCATTTCTCATGTTGAGTGTCAAAAGTAGCTATCAGAAAACTTAAATAAAAAATAGCAAATTTTCTAGCCACAATATATTTGGCAACGTTTGCAAGATGAGAGATAAAGTTATTACCCATCCATGAAAAAAAAAAATCGGAACTTCAACTTAAAACGGTTAATTTTTATCAGTTTTTGGTGATTATCCCAAAAGTTGTTTACGGACAAATGGCTGGTTTTGGAAATCACCTACTCAATTATATTACTGGGTTAACAGGGAAAATGAATTGCATAGAATAAGAGAACAAATATTTGGGTTTATTTTACTTAACCTACATTTTAAATAAAATCAGAATAACTATATCAAATGAAAAATCAAATTACTTACAATAGAGAATCTTACAAACTAATTTCTACATTTACTTTAGTCTCTTTTCTTTTAAACATTGTGGCCATTCTTTAATAAAATATAAATAAATAAAAGTGCTTTGCGCAACTACTTCACTGTTATTTTCACTCATATAAGGTTCACTACACCTTAAGCCTAAAAACAACTCTCTCTCTAGACTGTCCACCTCCACATCTCTCCTTAGACTGTTTCTCTCAATTCGAAAAGCTGATCGTCGTCTTTTGTTCTCCATTCATTGGTTGTTCACATTTCGTTTTGAAACAAAATGCGACTAGTCCATCTTTGTATATTTATTAACTAATTAAGTTACTTAATTCCTAACAGCTGTTTTTTTTACAAATAATAATAATTGATTTTATAATACCTATATAAATAATCTTAATGTGTGAACAATTTTTACATCACAATACGATCATAGGTGGGGATGTAAAAAGAAAGCTGATCGCAAGGAGTAACTACATAAATAATTTTCTAAATGTCAAGTCTCTTATTTAAAAACAGGGGCATTACTGAGATAATTCTAGTTCGAATTAGTTCCCAATTCATTTCCATAACCTCTTTATGTCGGCCGAGACCATTAAAACTGTTCTCAACGCATAATAAACAAAACTGTTTGGAAATAAATGCAACGTAAAACATGCCATTAATATATAAGCAGTGAGATGAAAATAGGTGCCTCAAGTGGCGAGAACACAAATTTTTAATGAGAAAACTACCATAATAACCACTGGAGGCTATTTGAATTTGTGAATAAATGATAGTGGATAGAAGTTTTTAGTGGTTTTGTTCAGATACAAATTGTTAATTAATTGTATGTGTTGTAATCATGTGCAACGTATTGCAGAGTATGTTGGTGGAGCCAAAAAACAAAGCCATCACATTCGTTATTAACATCCCAGCAAATAAGGAAGTTATTGTAATGGGTCCGAAAATCGAAATCAAAATTTTCATCATATTTTTACGTTTCAAGGTCATTAAAGTATTTTTACACTATTTTTGGAAAGAAGTATGAGTGTGTATGTACGTACGTACGTGCATGGTCAATTTTTCCTGCACGATATCTCGCGAATGAAAAATGATATCGACTCCGCGTTGATTCCAATCGAAGCGTATCAACGTGAATATGATCTGAAAGAAATGTTATCAAACTCGGTTCAGCCGATTTTTTTTGTTTAAGCAAAAAGACTGCTAAAAAAGGGGATTTTTGGAATTCTTGAAAAAGATTTATCTGATCCAATTTGTTTTGGTGGCAATGTAGCATCCTTTAGAGTCAGATTGAAAAATAGGCAATATGGCGTCTGAAAATGTTGAAAGGGAGGGGGGTTCTGAGAAGGACTAAGCATAAAAATTGTTCTAGCTCATTATCGGAGGGACGGATTGTCATGAAATTTCACATGTTGTATTCTTAATAGCCAATTGAAAAATAGGGTATGTGAGGTCTCAAAATTCTTAAGGGGAGGGGCAATGTGGGGGGCCCTATGCATAAATATAGTGCTAGCTCATAAACGGATGGTCGGATCGTGATAAAATTTCGCAGTAGTATTCTTAAGAGCCAATTGAGATATAGACTATGTGGCATCACGAAATTCTTAAGGGGAAGGGGGGTTGTAAGGGGGCTAAGAATAAAAATAGATCCAGCTCACCAACGGAAGATCGGATTTTAATGAAATTTAACATGTGATATTCTTAAAAGCCAAATTGTTTTGTATTGCGCATGGGCACCGACTTTTCAATAAAACTTTGATTGTAGGTGCCATAACCGTGTAAGTACCGTTGCAAAGAAGGACACTGTCCAGGAATGGAGCGTGACAGGCTGGTGATCTCCCCAACCCGCCCTAGCTTCATTTGAGCCCCACTTCGATCCCGAGCTTCCTCGACATGACGGACGGGTGATGTACATGTGCAAGGTGCACCCAAAAAGTTAATAGTAAATAATGGTACCATTATAGAAATCAAAAACCAAAATGTTAAGTTTTTAAAATGAATCTTATCCATATAGGTAACACTGAATAAAAAGAAACTTATGAGTCACGTATGGTCAATAGCCAATTCCCCTAGTCATTCGGTGAAAGTGAGTATAACAATGTTTTATGAATGAAATATATTTATCTGTCCAATGTGGTAAATATATAATGTCAATCATTATATGACTATTATGACGTGGGGGTCAACATTTTATGACGTCGGATACATGTATGAAGCGAACAAATCATACATCATAAACAAATCATATCATGTATTCGAAATAATAAAATGTTGGTTCTTTAGTTTAGCAGCCAATCAAATTAAAGGGTTTATTTACATTTCCGGAGCTCTTTGAGAAATGTACATATTCTCCGGGGAATGTCCACATTCACCGCCTACTCACTTTTATCGTTACATATACACCTAAAAGTTAAAAAAAAAAAATCCTATCTACTTAACGACAATAAACAGAGCAGGCAAACAAAAGACGTTTTTTTTCCCACTCTTTTATTTCCGACCAGAACCGGCTTTCAACAAAACTGCGTTATCATCAATGGCACATCTATGAATACATATGACATATAAATATGGAGTAAGTAACTAGCAAAAACCTGAAAGGATCAGGGTACAGAGTATCAAAATAAAATAGCTTACCACCCGTATAGTATGGGGTCTAAGGAAACACTGGCTAGTAGCTCAAAGGAGAGGGGAAACGTGGTTAAAAATGAATATATATAATAAAATAAATATCTATGCAATAATATAAAATTAATATAAATTCGACAAACAGTCAAAAGAATCGTTAACATGAAATAAAAAATAAAACATTATCAGAATAAATTAACATATCTATTGTCACAGGGAATAAGTTGTTAAGTCGTAAAATTACGAGTTAAGTGTACTGTGATCATCTCTCAAGCCATCTGCGCACTGTGAAGTTGGGAGCTCAGGACTCAAATTATAAAGATGTGGGCTTTTTGGTATCTCGTAAAATTGTGTATGTTCTCTGATAACTGACGTTCGGATAGTCGACGTTCTACTGTAATGTAATCGTGCTAACAAGTAACGACATGCCTTTAGATTTGAGGTAGGACCAATACGACGGGAGTTATAATAGCGCCCCGTAACATAAATGTATGTAGAAAATATTTCTTAAATTGTAATACATAGCAACAAATTTTTAAATATATTTTTATTATTGGTAGTGTTTTATTAAAAATTATAAAAATATATAGAAAAAAAAAAAAAAATGAAATATATGTGATGTGGCCATAACAGGATTTTCTTATACCAGCCACTTTTGTACAGAACACTCCCCGTCTCGCCTCTCAAATTCAATTGATACTGGCATTACCGGGTATACGAAAGTCGTGCTTAGAATCACAATGTACAATGAAACACGCTAGCATGTTACTTAAATAACGTCACAGTAACGCAAATATGAAATAAAGAGAGGAGAGAAAGGAAGGAAGAGTGATCTGTACTAAAGTGGTTGGTATAAGAAACTCCTGGCCACAGCACATCTTTACATAATTAATTGGGTTAAAATATTCCTAAATCTAAATTAACATTTTAACTAAAATAATAGTCTTACTCTAAAATAAATTTATAGAGTCTAATGTAAATTTAATGCAAAGTACTGTACATATTTCATGAATATCTCTCTCCACTTAGAGACCATTCACCCATTCACAATACTCAAATAAAGTAGGTCGTATTTATTTGCTTTTGATGATTGAGATAAGTTAAGAAAACAATAAAAAAAATAATAAAAAATTGAAGATAATAAAAATAAAAAAAATGTTGGTGAGTCACCAGCAATGTATAAGCTCATTATTCGCGGGATATAGAATGGATATGGAATGGTAATTAGTATGGAATCATAGGGGATACGTTCCAAAGTTCCTAAATAAAACCAATATGTATCCAAAATAAAATCAATTTATTGAGAAATTCGCAATTAAAATCAATCGTTATTGTCAGCTTTAGGCAAGGGTTTAAAGAATTTAGTAATTTTTTCTTGTTTTGCCGCTTTTAAAAGGTCTTTAAATTCAGATTGATGTTGAGCTGTACCATTAATAATTTGCCTTTTAAAAATAAGGCTCCTTTCCATAGATGGATCAATTTTCATGAAGAAATCACAAACCATACGTAAACCTTCACTCAGATTTTTCAAGTTAAAGGTCACCTTTTCAGTGCTCGTTAAAGGCTCTTCTTCAGTGAATGTGGAGTTAACATTTCCTCCAAGTCGGTTTCGGTCAAGTCATCCTGCGAATCAAGCAACTCCTGAATGTCACTTGATTCTATCTGTTCGAAGCCATCTCCTATTCCATTTGTAACTTGAACAACATTGTCAGTTGAAGTTTGAATTTGCACGGATTCTTCATCATTTCCGACAGTCAAAACAGGCCTCAGTTTTTTCCAGCATGGTGTCAATGTGTCTGCCTCGGCACGTACCAGCAGTGCTCAAAGGATGCCGATACTTTAATAAACGACACCGAATCCCTTTTTGTTTACCGATTGCATCCGCGAATAAAGAAATTTTTAGCCGCGAATACAGGAACTGGATTGCAATTTTTTCACCCGCGAATAATGAAAACGCGAATAAGGAAACCGTGAATAAGGAACTTTTACTGTATGCAAAGATTGAAGACTCTAACAACAGATATGGGGCTTTAAAACTGACGTAATTTTATTTGGGCAACCAGGTTCCTGCTTTCTCTTAAGTGGGGCTTATTTTAAGTAGAAAATGTAAAACGACTTTTAATAAAAACTTTTTCATATTCAAAATGTCTCTTAATGTATGAAATTAAAACATTCCTCATTCCGCCGAAACTTGGAAAACAAATGGGTCTTAAATTGTGTTTTCCCGACTTTAATTCTTTGGACAGTTAAGAATTGGCTAAAATATTGGAGATGAAATCAAATAGAACTTTTACTTCCCCGGTAAGTAATTTCGATGTTCAGTTTTCATCGGAGTTTCATGTTTACCAACCCCCTGAATCGAAAACTAGAAAAAAAAAGGGGGGTATATGTAAATAGAGAGATGTTTTGATTGTCGCGGGCGGGCAGCCATTATTTCTTTGAAATAATAGATTTCTGTTTCTGTTTGATCTATTGAATCAATTTCAAATCTGAAAAGTGTTTAACTCAAGATATTTTCTACATGTGTCTAAAATCTGAATTTTCAAAAAATTGCCGCATCAAAATTTTGCATAAACAATAGTTCAAAAAATAAAAGCCGATCGATCCTTCATTGGGATTACTATATTTAGATGCAGTTTTCAGATTAAAAATTGTTTGATATTTACTAGGCAATAAAGGGGAGGGGGCAAAGTTTACCCTCGAAAGTAGTGCCATCTCTTATCTGAGAAACACACTAAACTGCCTTCCCATTTCGCCTCAAGGCAGGTCTTCCTCGCATGGTCTTCCCTAGGGGTTAGGGGGTAACAGCCTGAGGTAACATCAGGTAACCTGAGGAGTGTATACATATGTAAACCTATCTAACTTAAATGTCACTTTTGACATTTTGACAAAAAATTCGAGTTATAGAGTTTTCGACTTATGAAGGATTTCGACAGGCGGATTTTGATTCGACTTGTAGAGGTTAAGATTCATTCTAACTAATTTTGAGTTAGAGAGGTGAAATAAATAAAAATTCAAGTTACAGAAGTAACAAACATATTTATATTTATTATAAATCACCATTATTTTAAAACATCCTCAAAATAAAAAAAATACGTAGTATATGTAGGTATTAAAAAAAGTCAGTAATTTTTTTTTGCTTTAGATAATTGGTAATCCTATTTTTTGTATACTCCGTAATTGTTTTCTAAGAAACAATGGTGTACATTGTCGGCAAATTCTTAAAGTCGGTAACTTATTTTTCTTCGAGCTATAGAGGTAATAAGTTTCAAATAATCGAGTTGTAAAATAAAACATAGCTATGTTCGAGATACAGAGGTCCAATTTATTTTTTCGAGTTATAGAATGAAAATATGTACCAAAATAGCTTGTAGGAGGGACTCACTGATTATTTCGACTAATAAAGGGTTGAGATTTCGAGTAATGGAGGTTTTCAACTTATCGAGGTTCGACTTAAAGAGTTCCTACTGTATATATTTTTGTAGAATTATAACCACAAAGAAGATCGTCTTTATTTATTTTTATTAACGATAGTTATGAAATCTGCCAATGGGAAGTGGAGGATCAGAGGGGTGTGGCACAACGTAAAACCTTAATAACTGTTGATGTATCAACATGAAAATTAGTATGATGATTCAGAACTAAGAGAACTATTGAATTTCAACCAAATCGATATAATTGGTTTCAGAGGGAGAGAGAAAACTTAGTCAATAATTAAAATTGGGGATGTACATTTCCCGTGATTCGCCGACAATTTTTTTGTTTGTGTTTATTGACGCAGATTGCAAAAATGTATTTGGACGTTAAATTAAAAATTATAATAATTATTATTATAATTATTGTGATTTATTTTATCTGGGTTTTCTTGAATCCGTCCATTTTGAAACACACTGTTTTAAAATTGTAATGTTTGATAGAACTTTTGCTAAATTCTTTACAATATTTGAACCATTGTCTACATTCCTGGTATTTTTAACAGAAGGCATGCCATGCATATTTTAAATTTCTTATCTTATTGTGTACAACGAATTTAGACATTTTTCCTTACGAGGGAATGAACTTTTCCCTGAGGGGAGCATAAAATGGGACGTCACACATGAGGTCGACAAACAAACTGAAGTGCTTTAAACAAACAAAAATGAAGTGCTTTGGACAAACAAAAAGTGAAGTGCTTCATGTGACTAACAACCAAGTCCTCTAAACATGACTGAACAAAAATTTCAGAATTTAGACAATCCTAGTGATTGCATTTATATGAACAAAATAAGTAAAAGTATGCAATATAAAATGACCTTAAACAAATTAATATCAAATATTACGACAGAAAAAAAATCTTGTATGAATCTCTGGTAATGTACTTCCCCAACTCGAAATATTTGTAATTAACCGATTTGGCTGAAAATGGGTAGGTAGTTATTGACTTCTGGATAAAATTTCGTATCGATATGTTCACATTTACTACGTACAGACACATACATGATTTTTTTTTTTCTTCATTTTGGATTCATGGGGTGTTTTTTTGTTTTATACTCTATTCAAAAACCTTAAACCCAAAAACACGAAAATTGAAATTCCGATGAAAACTAAACGAAGAATTTTTGAGGGATCACATAACATCCCCTATACATATAACTGAGAAAGTAAAAATTCAAAGATCTGATTCACAAAGAAAAATATGAGGTCAGAGCTGCATTGAACTTTCTCATAGAGACAGAGAGAATATGGTTATAGGGCCAAAAATCCCAATGGTTATCGCCCGAAGGGGTGGTTTCACCAGTTGGTCTAGTTGCCATGTTTTTTTAAAGTTATTTTATTTTTATATCATAGATTTTTTTTTTCACTCCCACTAGAATTAGATAACAGTGTTCATGACAGTGTTTCACCTCAATCGCTCGGGCGATGATAACTATTCAGTAGAGTTCCTCCACACCTTAAAGGTCAGTTGAATGTACGTTATTCTTTTATTTATTAATTTATAATTTTTTATATATTCATTTATAATTGATTAATCTATATATATATATTTTTCATATATTATTATAGTTACATTGTTTTTTTTTTGTTTTTTTCTTCTATATCTCGCACATTGGGACCTGATGATGGGACGTAAGAACGTCCCGAAACATCGTTGAGATAAAGACACTTCCGAAGGGTTTTTTTGAAAAATTGTTATCTTAATTTTTATTAAATTGAAAAATGTCTCTACTTATTATAAACGTATCTTGTATTAATTTGTTTATACACTCATATATTTTTAAGTATTTATTTATTCAGTTTTTATTAATTTCATTTAAATTTTTTTCAATAGTTTTGTTATTACTACTAATCATAGGTGTGTTAGACTCAAGTAGTTATAAATCTATATCTTAATGTATAAATTCTTTTGACGTATCCTATTACCATGTATTGGTCTAACGGAAATTTATTATTGAGGTTTTTCGGTCTAAAACCAAAACTCTCTCTAATGCTTACAAACATACCCTAGTTAACTGATTGTGAGTGGCCGTGGGAGACTCAAATATGTCATCTCCATGGCCTTCTCTCCATGTCACCAACCTCAAATTTGACTTTTGAAATATAGTTTAACAGATGTATACCAATATCCAAACGCAAACAAAAAAAAAACTCCTAATTCGGAAGCTCGGCCCATTGGGGACAAATATTACTCTCGAGTGAGATTATTCCTTGGATTTATTTATTGTCTACGTTTGAGTTGTGTGTTAAACTCAGTACTCGGATTAAGGTCTTTGGGGGTCGCCCTGGGCTACTGAAAACCCCGGTTAGTCGTGGCAGCAGCCTCTGTAGCCCATTTTCAATCCAGCCTCATGTAATAAATAATATCTATGTTTAACTGTATTTCTAAATAATGTTTAGATTTCCATATCAATTTTATATTTCCATTTTTTTTTTTTACTTTACCATTTTTTGTTCCTGAAATAAATAAATGGACAACAGTTACATCCAATTTCTGGGATGAATGTAATGTTTAACATAGAAGGCTATTAAAAAATAAAAGGAAACGGAAGGTAAAACATTTTGATTTTTCATTTTTCAGCCCACACGTTAATTGGGATGCATGTATTTGAAATTTAAATTAACATTAAATTTACATAAAAATTGTATTAAAAAATAAATTAAAAAACAAATTACGACCAGGAGTGATTAACATGATTTTTTTGATATAATTAAAATACATTTCAGTTGAAATATCAAAAATGAGTGTTGTGGGTGGATCAAAGGAAATAGTTCTGATCATGGGCGTAGCCAGGGGGGCAGGGGGGGGGCACGTGCCCCCCCCCCTGGCCAGAGAAATAAAAATATAAAAATTAAATAAACTAAAAAAATAATTTTTATTAAAAATGCATTGTTTGCAAGTTACCATAGGATCATCAAATTTCCCGTTCTTCTGACTCCTAAATCAGCAATCAGCTGTTGTAAGTGCAGGCCGCAGGCCATGCGCTGTAACTGTTCACTGTTTGTGTTCACGTGACAGTTTGTTTTGAGGTTTTGACGAAGTTTTCGTCTAACAGTTCCGTTCCGTTTTGACTGTTTTCCATATTTGCATAAAATTATTAAAATTAGCATGGATATTAGGAAGTTTTTTAGTAAGTATTTTGAATTATTTTATAATTGAATTGAAGAGCATAGAGATTCAGACAGATAACCTAATAGTCCAAGCTCCCATGGCACAAAAAGAAGGTACCCCATCAAACATCTCAAATTTTAAAGGTGAAAATGCTTGGAAAACATGTAAAAAAACATTTTAACCCCGCCAGACTAGAAAAAATGTATTAATTGATATGTTAAATGAATTTTTGAAATTAGCTAAAAAAAATGAATTTACTTTTTAACCCCCCCCCCCCCCTCCCCCCCCCCCCCTCCCCCCCCCCCCTGTAACCTAACTTTGCCCCCCCCCCCCCCCCCCCCCCCTGCTCAAAATACTGGCTACGCCCCTGGTTCTGATACAGGTTATTATATACGTATATGTATATTATATGTATAGAGAGATCTATATATGTATAGATATGTATAATGTAAGTAAAGAGGCTGTAGACTGGCTGGGGTGAAGTGGGGGAAGGACAGACACCCTCCGAGGGGTTCAATGTCTATGGACATATTTTAGTTTAACTAGAGGCCGGTGAATCATGTCCCTCTGACAGTTAAAAATTGGGTTGGATGAGCTGCGATGTCTACCTAAATGTCCCAGGTTTTTCAAGATGTTAAGTTCAAAATATTCATCAGTCTTTTTAATCACATTTTAATCCTGGTTTTGTCACATGCAACCCCTGAACCTATTTAACACGTTGAGTGCCATATGTATGCCTCTCCCCACCACAAACAATAATCGGCATTCAAAATTTCCGCGAAAAACAAGTATAACCTCATTCAATGTTATATCCATCTTCTTGGCTGCGGTCATCGACCCTTAGATTTCCTCAATTTAAGTGTATACATTTTATTAATGTATAAATTTATTGTTGTTTTTTAGTTCTGGAGAATTGTTTTTTTGTTTTATAAATAAAATAATTATAAAATACTGTTTAAAAATAAATTGTATAAAATGTATACAAGTGGCCTCTAGCTGTAAAAATTTGAAAATTTACAACACCAGGCCACATGTAGTATCAATTTGATACATACGCCATTTTGTTTATGGGGAGCGTTAAAACTTGCATAAAAATGGTAGAAAACATTTTTTATGTGGTAATTTATATGAATAAAAAAAAAACAGGCGTGGCCTGGAGGAGTGAACTAGGTCTAATCGGCTTGACCTGTTGTATGAAACAGCGCTGGCAGTCAACGTGTTAAGGTACCTAAGTAAATAGCGCTATTTTCATAAGAAATAGCAGTGAAAAAATGTTTTTTCAATCAATAAAAACTAAAGAATGTCGTTGGTGAAGCATCTTCTTCAGCAAGATGTTTCCGCTCTCCCTCTAAAACCAATGAACTGTTTTGGCTAAAAATCAATAATTGACTTACACAGGGACTTCTAAAATCCTCATTTTGTATCTGCCTGGAAAAAGTATTTGTATCATCTTTCATTAATTGCTCAATAATCGTACTCGGTCGCATAAACAATGTTCCAGAAGACAATGTAGTTCCAGCGGTCCGCATCCACTTAGGAATTTTGTAGACTGGAAAAAGTATTTGTATCATCTTTCATTAATAGCTCAATACCCGTACTGGGGCGCATAAATAATGTTCCAGAAGCCAATGTAGTTGCAGCGGTCCGCATCCACTTAGGAATTTTGTATCTGCCTGGAAAAAGTTTTCCATATCACACGAATGTATCCATCGAGGATAATATTTTAGAGACATACGTGAGTTTCTATGTAATAATCTACGCTTAGTTGGAGCATCACCAAGCGCAATATCGACATCGTCATTATCAATAGATGAATTGTAACGATACACATATTCAATAGGGACCGAATTTAGCTCTTCTTAACTTACATCAAAGTTCGTGAAATCTGTGCTTTGCGAAGGCACTTCTTTGCCATATTTATTTTCAAAATATAAAACAGCAGCCGTCTTCTCAGCCTGCGTAGCGTTTGATTTGGCTCGAACCCTGATACTTGTGGAAATTATATAAAGTAAATATAAAATGTCCTAATTTGTGTTTAGCGTATATTTTTTGTAATAAAGAAAGTTCCAAACGAGTCAAAACATCCAGCAGTCGCTGTACCTTCAATCTTCCGTGATCTCTCTTTAGGTGTGTCATACGAAGGACAACAATAAGCAAAAGAATCAAACACCAAACCGAAGCCGGCACCATATTAAACAGTTCGAATTAGAAAAAAATTGTGAGTGAATAGACACTTTGGTTGATAGTAAAACTTACAAATACGCGGTCGGTAGGTACATCAAAATTGGCGACGATCGTTGGTAGAAGCTTCTACATGGAAAATCAGAACTTCATTGATACAAAGTTCGTCAGTAATCTACAAAGGGATATTTGCGTGAATAATATGCACGCGGTTACGAAAAGAGGGATCCCAAGATGGCGGTTCATTAGATATTAGAAATATTGGGTACTGAACCATAAATAATCTAGTATCATATTTTCTGGTAATTGGAAAACGTTCTCCCGCCAATACTAATTTAATAAACTCAAAATTATAATTATTTAAATTGAATTCATCCCACATGATAGCTTTATGTTTGTCACAAAGATTGTAAAAAGGATGGTCAGGACAGTGAACATAAAACACGCGATTAAACAAAGAACGAAGTAATAAAGTAACAAAATATGTCTTTCCAACATTAAAATCCCCATAAATATAAAGTTTTTTTTTTTGGATAATAACAGAAAGTCAATATATTTCGACATTAATAATTGAGTTCAATAAACATCTGGAATAATCCACGGCCAATGGTAAGAATACTTCTTTACGTAATCTGGTCTTAATTGTTCATACAAACGCTCCAAGAATTTATAATATCGTCCGTGATCCTTGATGATTGACATCAAAAAACATCATATTCTTTAAATAATGTAAACTTGGAGTGGATAAAGGACTTAAATCTTCCTTTGTTATATCTCGGGTGTTTGGGCAAAAGGGCTTAAGTCAGCAAATCTGAATTTTAGAAGGGGAGTTTCTGAAGTTTTGAAAAATTTCTGCAAATCAGGTAAAACACATTTATGTTACTTGAAATATTATTTCAATAAAAGTATTAAATATAAACAAAGTAAAATATTCCAACAATGAGTTACATTTGGTAAAAATATTTAAATGCACTTAAGTCCTTCAGATCACAAGACTTATTCTGGCTTAAGCCCTTATTCCCAAACACCAGAGATGTGATAATACTGATTTTCTGTTTCTGACACCCTGCAAATCAATAACAGAATCAGGAAATAATGTTCGCAAATATAATGAAATTTTACTGTATTTATATGGATTCTTAAATTCAATATAATGTACAGATACCTTTACTAACATCCTCCTAAATAACAATGCAGTAATAATTCACGTCGTGAAGAGAGGAGAGAACACTGTCGAAGAATCAGAGTAATCTAACCCGACAGCAATAGTGATAAACATATTCTTAGTTTACTTCCGACCCCCTCTACAAGTGTATGGCGTCGGTGGCACCTTTTTTTAAAATTAAGACAATTTTACTTCGAGGTCTAGATTTATGAACTAATAAAAAATCTATTCAAGTAATAGTTGTAGGGATTATTGAAATATATATTATATATGGAGGGCGCCGGTAGCTCAGTGGTATGCGTGCTTGACTTCTGAGCTCAAGAACGTGGGTTCGTAACCCGACCGAGGCCCTTAGTTTATTTTATCTGGGAGGTAAAATAAACTTAAGCACGCCGTCCTTCAGATGGGACGTTAAGCGATGGTCCCGAGCCTGTACAATGTCAGGTACTCGTTAAAGACCCCTACCCTAGATGAATAACAATTTAGGGTAGGCAACATTTAGGACTCCCACAGTAGAGTCGGGATCATGTCCACCAGAGTGACGAAAGAGCACTCTGGTAGTAGGCGATATGACTTCGTAGTTAAAGCCCGGGCATGAGTCATAAAACTTAACCTAACCTATATTATATATGAACACTATGTTTTGTAGGTCGGCCAGTTTTCGAAATACATGTCGACATCCATCTAGAAATGTAGTTTAGAAACACATATTTTTAGCATTGTCCATGATTAGCCCCCCAAAAAGTTTCTTTACTGGATAGAAAAAAAAAAAAAGAAAAAAAAGATTTTCCATAGGAAATACCCCACAGCAATATTTATATTGTAACCCATAGCGACGAACCTTTAACTATCTTTTTATTATTGGTATTTTTTTATTAAAAAGTATTTTAAAAAAATGTGATGTGGCCATAACTAGAGTGACTATTTTATACCAACTACGTTTGTACAGATCATTCTCCCACCCCCTCCCCCTTCTCATACTGGCGTTACAGAGAAGTCACTCTCAGAATCACGCTATACAATGAAACAAAGAAAACCACTGAAACACAATATTTTCATGTTCCAACACTCTCTCTAGACTGTCCACTTCAACAACACAACTTAAACTGTTTCTCATTATTTAAAACAGCTTATCGTCGTCTTTTGTTTTCCATTCATTGGTTAAACTGACATTATTGCAGAGATATTGTGAAATAATTCAAATGAACTTGAAAGAAATAAAACTTGTTTATTTATGATATTGTCTAATTTCACCAACTATATTTACATGGGAGTACTTTCTGTATTTCTACCATCCTCAGCCAAAAGCATAAGAGATAAGACTCTTATGTCTTATGCTTTTGGCTGAGGATGGTAGAAATACCGAAAGTACTCCCATGTAAATATAGTTGGTGAAATTAGGCAATATCATAAATAAACAAGTTTTATTTCTTTCAAGTTCATTCATTGGTTGTTCAAATGTCGTTTTAAAACAAAATGCAACTAGTCCATCTTTGTATATCCATTTACCAACTAAGTTATTTCATTCCCAACAGCTGTTTGTATACAAATAATAATAATTGATTTTATAATTTATTAATAATCTTAATGTGTTAAAAAAATTTTTTTTACATCACATAATAAATATCAATGAAAACTGACATAATTGCAGAGATATTGTGAAATAATTCAAATGGACTTGAAAAATAAAATAAAACTGGTTTATTTAATATATTGTCTAATTTCACTAACTATATATACATGGGAGTACTTTCGGTATTTCTACCATCCTCAGCCAAAAGCATAAGAGATAAGACTATTTTCTTTTAGGCATTGTTTGTTAAAACAAATGTTTCTGTTAGCTTTTGCGAACGTTATATTATATATATATAGCTGAAAATGTCTGTGCGTTGTACCGCTATAACTCACGAACGGCTTGATGGATTTGATTAATTTTTTTTTTTAATTTGTTCGTTATCGTCTGTGGAAGGTTATAGGCGTATTAGTACCTCAATATCTGGTCCATCCCAGCATCCACCCACGCAATCTTTGTAACTCAAAAACCACTGCAATGATTAATGAGGAATCTTTTTGAATAGATAAGTTTTATCGACCGGAAGGTTAAGGTCTATTTTTTAATCAACCCCTGGTCCATCCCAGCATCCACTCACGCAATCTTTGTAACTCGAAAACCATTGCAACGATTAATGAGAAATCTTTTTGAATAAATTAGTTTTAGCTCCAAAGCTCCAAAGAAGGAGTATAAGCCTTATTCCGTATGAATAATTGAAAATTATAACATCATGAATGTACTGTCGAGGAACTGAATAGCTTTATAGGAGATATTGGGAGAAAAGTCAAAGTTCCCCGGGCAACGCCGGGTATTACTGCTAGTACATAATAATATCAGGAAAAAAAAATTCATGAAGACCATTGTTTTTAGCGTTCAAAAAAAAGACAGTGACAATCGCTATGAAAATAAAGAGGCCCCGATGGTTATGAACGGCCCCAGGAGCCGACTTCATGATTGTCTGCGCGTCCCGGCATTGAACTTTCATATGGAAAGTAAAAATATTGTGTACGTACATAATTTCAGTAAATGCCAAAATGAACTTTGTCACTGTCCAACAGCGGCTTAAGGAAAAGCAATTAACTTAAATTACGAGATCACTGAAATGGGTTCAACCCCAAATTGCAAAATCATTAAATAGATTAGCTTTGCTAGGAACATTTTAGATTGAAGGGGTAGTTCAGTGCATCTCGAGGGCAATGGATCCATAGACACATGAGTCATCATCGATAATACAATACATAATTTAGTAATAACTTACATATTGTAGTGCAATATGTATTTTGGTGCCGGTAGAACAGAGATAGCATATTTGCCAACTGGGCTCAAGATCAGGAGTTCAAATCACGCTGTATGTCTTTAGGTTCTTTATTTGGCAGGTAACATGACGTTCAAAAGGGCCGTTAAATTGCGGTCCCGATCATGTGTGATGTCACATAAAGGTTAAAAACCTACCCTAATTAAACCTAAATAGGAAAAATTCAGAACTCCTAAAGTAGAGCTTCCAGGGACGGGATAAGAGTCTCGTGTATTATTAGGTGTATACGAGGTGTGTTCAAAAAGTAACGGGAATTTTCAGTTTTTGAAAAATTTTATTTATTCGTCTAAATCAATGTTATCCCCTTCAAAATTGTCCCCATTAGATATTATACACTTAGGCCAGCACTTCTTCCAATCCCCGAAACACTTCTGGAACTCGATCCAAAGAATTTCCCAAAAGAATTTCAATCACTATTCTACTATTCACTCTTTTTACTATTCACTCCTATTACTATTCACTCTATTTTACTATTCACTCCCATTACTATTCACTCATATTCACTCTTTTTACTATTCACTCCTATTCACTTTTTTACTATTCACTCTTTTTACTATTCACTTCCATTACTATTCACTCCTATTACTCTTCACTCTTTTTACTATTCACTCTCATTACTATTCACTCTTTTTACTATTCACTCTTTCTACTATTCATTCTTAATACTATTCACTCCTATTACTATTCACTCCCATTACTATTCACACTTATTACTATTCACTCTTTTTACTATTCACTCTTTTTACTATTCACTCCTAATACTATTCAAATGCCAACGTTTCGATATATTTTATATCATCATCAGGGCCTACAAACATGGGGGGGAAATCAAGATTAGAATCAAAATTTTTTTGTTAATAAACATTACTGAACGTTAAAAATACATTATAACAAGTTAAAAATTGAAACTGACTTACTATGATTAATTACTAAACATTAAAATTATTTATTTTATTTTTAAATAATTTTAATGTTTAGTAATTAATCATAGTAAGTCAGTTTCAATTTTTAACTTGTTATAATGTATTTTTAACGTTCAGTAATGTTTATCAACAAAAAAAAATGTTTGTTTATTTTTGATTCTAATCTTGATTTCCCCCCCATGTTTGTAGGCCCTGATGATGATATAAAATAAATCGAAACGTTGGCATTTGAATAGTGTTGCCTGTTTTGTTCCATCTTTGACTGACCCCCAATATTCCTACAATTAGAATCTACAGTCGCTAATCAACATCTACTCCTAATACTATTTTAACATTGTTGAAATTAAACGTGTGTTGTTTGTTATTATTGTGGTTGGCTAATGCTGTTTTATTTATGTTTTTTGGTTGGGAAAACTTAATAACTGTAAATTGGTAAATTAGTTTCAGAAGGAGAGCAACAATTTAGTCAATTCAGGCTGGGGACGTACATTGCTGTTGATTCACCGAGGATTTTTTCATAATATAGTAATAGTTATAATTCTTGGGAAGTCTGTGGAAGCTCCTGCTGCCCCGCCCAGCAACTAAACCAACTAAAATTAATTAAATAGAATTAGGAGGATTGCTCAAAGTTGCTAAAGCTCACCGATGACTCCGAACTCTTGCTTATTAGATTTCATTATTATTATTTTTGAAACTTCAAGATAAAAGTGTAAATTTTTGGATAAGAAGTTTGAAGATCTGTACCTTCCGTGACTGAGGCTCGACGTGGTTTTTTACATTTTTTTGGGACATTACATAATTCATTAGGTTGAAACTCAATATTCAATATAACGGCGTGAAATGAGTGTTTTCATCAGTGGCTCATCAATATCTGCTCGTAAAGTATGTCCTAATTCAGTATGTTTATGAAATCATTACTTTTAATACCAAGGTGACAGTAAGTAAAATAAAACAGCTGTTCTATATATTGTAATTGTCTTACGTATGTAAATATTAAGGGTATCTTTGTTAAAAAACAATTAATTTATTAGGTAAAATCTACACATTTATCCAGGGTATAACGAAAAGTTTGAGTGTATACGAGAGGCGAAAATAAGTAAAATTGCACCTATAAACATGGGTCCGCAAATAATTCCTAAAAACTTTATGACCAAAAGAACAGTATGGAAACCCCATAAAAACTTCTATGAAAATGAGACTTTTAATCCCTACTATTAAATTATTTAACTGATTCTGTCTCTTTCAAACGTTCGCATCAATTACACTTTTTTACTTCTACTATATCGGATAGAGGAAAGATCAGTTTATGGTCGATAACAACAATCTCTCCTCCTTCATGTTACATTGTTGGTCAATCTTTCCCTAATCGATATCTACTTTATCAGAAGGAGGAAATATCAAATTTGTTGTCGATTACAACATTCTCTCCTTCCTGTTACATTGTTAGTCAATCCTTCCCTCATCGATATCTACTATATCGGAAGGAGGAAAGATCAAACTTGTGATCGACAACAACAATCTCTCCTCCTTCATGTTACATTGTTGGTCAATCTTTCCCTAATCGATATCTACTATATCGGAAGGAGGAAATATTAAATTTGTTGTCGATTACAACAATCTCTCCTTCTTCCTGTTACATTGTTGGTCAATCCTTCCCTAATCGATATCTACTACCTATATCGGAAGGAGGAAAGATCAAACTTGTGATCGATAACAACAATCTCTCCTCCTTCATGTTACATTGTTGGTCAATCTTTCCCTAATCGATATCTACTATATCGGAAGGAGGAAAGATCAGACTTGTGGTCGATAACAACAATCTCTCCTCCTTCCCGTTATATTGTTGGTCAATCCTACCCTAATCGATATCTACTATATCGGAAGGAGGAAAGATCAAACTTGTGGTCGATAACAACAATCTCTCCTTCTTCCTGTTACATTGTTGGTCAATCCTTCCCTAATCGATATCTACTATATCGGAAGGAGGAAAGATCAAACCTGTGGTCGATAACAACAATCTCTCCTCCTTCCTGTTACATTGTTGTTCAATCCTTCCCTAATCGATATCTACTATATCGATTCTCTACACTTCGATACACTTAAGTCAAGAGACCACGTAATCGTGGATGAGTTATCTGTTGGATATTATTGCCAATAAGCTGTTCCTGACTTATTTATGATCGATTGACACCTTGACCTTATAGTTATGGAGGAGATATGCTGAGAAATTTCTCAAGCATTTTTTTTAGATATACATGTATACTTACTCGAAACCTTGCGAACGTTGAACATCTATGATATTGGTTAAGTCGAAATATAATGCTCAACTATTAAATATATATTTATTAGTACATCAAAGCATTATTACTCTGACCATACTTACAGTAAAAACAACCATTAATTTACATAAATATTCTCATGTACCATGTCGGGTTTCATATATCTGAAAAGAGCTATAAAAATCAATATGGCTCCCGTAGGTTCGTTTAATTGATTTGTGGCCATTGGGAATTATTGTGGTTAGCAGCATGTGCCATTAGGGCTATTTTACAGGGGTTTCAACCGCAAAGGGCGAAAATGGATACATTTTTACTGGGTGAGGCATAAATAATCACCCCATTTGGTTTCATAATTTTTTTTATTTAATATAACAAAGGGCGAGGGAGGGGCTATAATAGCGACCACATGGCTTCCTACAGGTTTCCACCCTATTCGTCAGTTATTCATTATATCGAGTCATTATATTACAGTTTTGAATATAATTCCGTTAACAAATAACAGATAAGAATGTTTTTTGTGCATATAATTGAATACACTTTTAATATACAAATAACTATACATTTTTCCTAAAGTATTTTGATGAATTTATTATTATTATTCTAATGTGCTTTGGATTTTGTTTACTTTATTCTTATTTAGTTTATTTTCTTATTTGCCCAGTTATCAAAAATTCTATGTTGTTTGTATTGTTGTTGGAATTTCATGTTTTACTACACTTTCTAAAAATTTTATTTTTTTTTGGATATTTACAATCGGTATAACCATAAGTAAATTTGATGAATGATACATAAAACAAAGAAAAATACAAAACAAATAAATAAAAATAAATAAAAAATAAAAATAAATAAATAAACAAAGAAAAACATAGAAAGCATATAGTTATGTACAAAATAATAGGTAAAAAATAAAAAAATATATAAAAAAATAGAATAAATAATATTTTTAAAAAAAAATTTTAAATTATTTTTCTTATTATTTTTTTTTTGCCTATTATTTCTAAAAATCTAAACAAAAAATCACGTGAGTCTCCGTGTATGTCTGTTGACATTGTAGTTTCTGATAGAATGAATATCATAATATCTATTGTCACAGGAAATAAGTTAAGGGAGCGAAGGACTCAAATACTTTTGGAATAATAATGATGTGGGTTTCTTGGTATTTCGTAAAATTGTGTATGTTCTCGGTTAAATGAATTCAATTCAATTCTTTATTAGCCTTTAGGAAATACATCTTTTAGGCTCAGGGTTCGGCCTGATATACATTATTCAGTTTAAAAAAGTACAAATAAATGAAAATAGAAAATAATAATAATAATAAAATACAAAGTAATAGAACCTAACTGTTAATTAACAAATAAAAAAAAATGGTGATAAACTTCTATATTATGTCCCACATAGTCACTGTGCACTAGTGCCATTCTAATTTACACAATCCACATTTATCCCTTTGTGACGTAAAAAATGTTCACACATTAAAATTATTAATAGATATATTAAAAAATCAATTATTATTATTTGTATAAAAACAGCTGTTAGGAGTTGAGAAATAAATTGAATAGTGAATATATATACAAAGATGGACTAGTCGCATTTTGTTTTAAAACAAAATGTGAACAACCAATGAAAGGAGCACAAAATACGACGATCAGCTGTTTTAAATAGTGAGAAACAGTCTAAGTTCTATTGTGGAAGTGGACAGTCTAAGGTGTAGTGAACCATGTAGGAGTAAAAAAAAAAAATAATAACAGTGAAGTACATTGATGCACAAAGGTAGTTTTTATTTATTTATACATATATGCCCAATAAGATTGAATTAAAGATTGGCCACAAATACAGAAAAAAAGACTGATATAGTTGTAAGTAATTAGTTCGTAAAATTTGTTTTTGTAAGTAATTTCATTTTTTTAATTTCAATCTTAGTTTTTAATTTTATAATGTAGGTTAAGAAAAAATAAAACCAATATTTGTTCTCTAATTCTATGCTATTCATTTTCCCTGTGAACCCAGTAAGATAATTTATACCTTTGGATTGAATTGAACATTTTTGCAAATTTAAAAAGACAAGACGTCTTTAGTATATTTAGAAGAAATCCAATTAAAATAATTATTATATAATTTTTTTTAGATATGCCTATCTGGAAATGTGGTAATATTTATTATAATTTTATTATTTATTATTTGTTTATTTATTATTTACATTAATTTTATTTAAATTAATTATTATTTTTAATTTAATTTAATTTAATTTTTTTTTATTTATCACACTTTATTTTTGTTTTTTTTTGTTTAGAATTAAATAATATTCGATCTGGAATTATGCGACAAGGTAGGATCTCTTCGTCCCACGCCGAAGATTAGGGCTCTCAAAGACGATGTACCTTGCAAGATATTTATAAAAGTTTATATTTTCTTATTGTATATTTTGTTTGAGGAGTGTGGGTGTAGAGAGCAGTAATAAATCCTGCCTTCCTGGATACAGGTGGTGGGCCCTCCCCGATAAATAACCCTCCTTCTCCTTCCCTCCTCCGCTTGCATTTAATTAAATGAATCGTTTGCTAGTCTCCGGCTATTAATCATGACCGCCGATTAGGAATATGATATTGATGGCTTCATTATTTGTCTCCTACACCGCATTAATCACCCCCCCCCCCCCCCCCCCCCCCTTCCAACCCACAAAACAATGCGCCCCCCAAGCCTCTTAGAGCCCCCAACACTGTTTTTTATATTCTTTATTAAAGATGTACGTACATCTCTTCTTCATCCTTAATGAGCCACAAAGGCGATCAATGAAACCAGCCTCTAAAACCTCCACTGTATTTTCTCAGACTAGCAGGTTACCCGGATGTGAATTTCTTTTCATCAAAAATATGCACAGGACCTTGTATAGAAAAAAAATTTACACACATTAAGATTATTAATATATAATAAAATTAATTATTATTACCTATATGTATTTTTTTTTATTATATTTTTTTTTATTATTTGCAATCTATATACAATATATATGCTACGGGTAAAGTTAGATTAACGGTTAAACCTAGGATTACCCGGGTAAACCTAGTAGTACCCGCTGCCGCTTGGTTAAAATCCGAAATATAATTGAAATAGTTCACGTTTCGGGCTTTACCCGGGTAAAGTATATGTTAAAGCTAGAACCTGTACTACTTCAAATATACGAACGACGGGAGGGGCAGATGTATCGTCCCGCCGGCGGAACGCCTGCAAATACGCCCCCAAATTTTGTAATATTTCGATTTATGTATGTTCTAGGAATTTATGTACCCAGATGAATGATTATCGCTGTTAGACAGCTTACAACAATGGAAATTGAGGTGTGGTCGAGCTAATTAATAAGTACCTAATCTTTATAGTGGAACATACGTCCACTAATGGCCTTGTCATTATTAGTATACCCAACTTTAACCAAGCGGCAGCGGGTACTACTCAGTTTACCCGGGTAATCCTAGGTTTAACCGTTAATCTAACTTTACCCGTAACATATACATAATGATCAAATATGTGGACAAAAAGAAAAAATAACGTCCCTTGAAAGTTAATTTTCATTATTCACTATCCTCAAAGAAAATCGCGAGGCCACCTCCTGTTCAAGCGGCGGGGAGGATTGTCAGGATGGGAATGATAGGATAGGGCTTGAGTGAGAGGATTTGAATGATAAGAAAGGTTTCTGTGAATCGGGATTGGATTAGTTCGTTGACAATGGGAATATTGAGATCTCTGTATAGGACTTTATTGATGACATAGAAAGGTGCGTTGACAATTCGTCGGAGGAGTTTGGACTGGAATGCTTGGATACGATTGATGTTGGAAAAAGACTGATATAGTTTTAAGTAATTAGTTCGTAAGATTTATTTTAGCAAAATAATTTCATTTTTTTTATTACAAATATTAGTTATTCAATTTATAATCTAGGTTTCAGGTAAATAGACCCAATATTTGTTCTCTTATTCCATGCTATTCATTTCGCTGTGAACCCAATAAGATAATTTATACCTTTGGATTAGATTTAACATTTTTGGAAAGAAACAATATGGCATCTCATTATTATATTTAAAAGAATCCAAATGATAAATTTGTTAAATGAAATTTTTTAAATATTTGTACTTTCTTCAAAATTGCACGACTTGAACTTTTGATATTTTCAGTGCCCTTTTCGGAAATTACTGTAGAAATCAAAATTTAGTAGAAGACCAGCTACAATTTCTACAGGAAATGTGGTAATTTTATTATTTAATTATATTTAATTAAATATAATTAAATAATAAATATTGATAATATATATTATTAATAATATATATTATTTATATTTTTTTTTTATTATCACATTTCATTTTCAGTCAAATTGGCAAGAGGAAAACAGGAGTCTAAAGGTAGGGTCTAACACAATAAATAAAATAAAATGATAGATAAAACATTTTTTTGAACACTTATATTGTCTAATTCCACAAACATATACTTAAATGTGTACCGGTTTCGGCTTACGCCATCGTCAGCACAATGTGCAACAATAATTCAGATATTTGCAAATATCTGAATTATTGTTGCACATTGTGCTGACGATGGCGTAAGCCGAAACCGGTACACATTTAAGTATATGTTTGTGGAATTAGACAATATAAGTGTTCAAAAAAGTGTTTTATCTATCATTTTATTTTATTCATTAGTATTTCCACTATATCAACACAGAACGCAAAAAATGTATTCGGACACTAACACAATAATATTAATAACTACTGATGGAATGGATGTATAGCCAGAGGATTGAGATGACTTTTATCTTTAACTGTTGTTAAAGGAACAGCAAAAGAAAAGTCATAAAATGAGGGAGAAACTTGATTACAAATAATTCATGTTGGGGAAGTACATTTACAGTAATTTTTCTTATTTTCTCAGTACTTCAGTTTAAAATCTGTCTATAGATCGGGGTTTCCCATCAGAAGTGACACAGAGGCACGGTGTGCATTGTGTTTCAAATCTGCGTTGTGACTGTAGTGGACTAAAGGGTGACAGGTCACTTTATCGACGACTCCAACCCAACTTCGCTTGTTCACTCAATACTTTCTATACGTTACCGGCACTAAAATCACTCACTCACCACATTCCCTTTGTTTTCAATAACTGATAACTAAAAATTAATAAGGCCTAATTACGATTACCATCATCGTCATAGGCGCTACAATTCATCGAGAAATTGCAGCCTTCTCCATGCGACTCTGTCCTGGGCCAGTCTCCAACAGCCTCCAGCCACCATTTTCTGGTCGACCCACTCTTCTTCACATCCAGGAGCATCCTCGGGATAAGCTCCTTCTTACGGAGTCTGGCAACTCTAATCCAGTACGATACCTTGGGCTCCTTAAAGAGCACGAACGAATCTTTGTTGTAACGGATGGGGCCGCAGTTCTTGAGGAGTATTCTCCTCTCGAATATCTCAAGGCGCCTCTCTTCCACCATGATCGTCTCCGAGCTTCGCATCAGCATTGGCCGCACAAGCGTCTTCTACAGCAGTACTTTCATGTCCTTGTGAAGCAGCCGTATACATTGTAACTTCCGTAAATTAGGGAGAAGTGGAAAAGTTACGCCCCACATTTGGGTGCTAATTTGAAGCGGTTGTTAGTTAGTGTGTATAAGAAATTAGTTTCATTAATAAAGTTATTCTCAAAGAGAATCTAAATCAGGAAAAAACATTACTCCAGTTACTTTGATCAAGAATTGTCACAATAAAAGGGGTGAGTAATTTTTAAAACACCAGGTAATGAATTATGTTTTTAATTTATTCACAAATTGTAGTAAAAAACTATTGTTACATTATATATTTTTTAAAATTTTGCAATCTATATACAATATAAATAATAAGCAAATGTGTTAATTATTTACATGAATAAGTGTCTATGATGTGATGGGAGAAGTTAGCCAGCGCTAACACTCTCTAGAAAATTGTAAAATTTTTATATTTCACTAAGATCTCGAGGCCACCTTCTGTTCGGATGGCGTGGAGGATTGTCAAGATGGGATTGGGAGGATGGGACTTGTGCAAATGGGTTAGGATGGGATGAAAGTTTATTTTGGAAGGTTAATACTCGGGATTGGATTAGTTCCTGGACAGTTGTGATGTTTAGGTCTTCATTGAGTAATTTATTGCTGACAAAGAAGGGAGCATTAACAATTCGACGGAGGACTTTGGACTATTGGATTGTTTGGCTCAACCCCATAATTCGAGGCCGTATGTCCATATTGGGGGTATTATAGTCTTGTAAATTGTGAGTTTGTTGGCAGTAGAAAGTTTTGATTTTGGTCCAAGTAGTTTACGTAGTAGTCCGTAACGTCAAATCAACTGTTGTTTAAGTCGTGTATATGGGGCATTACGTGATAAAAATATTCTGGATATCAAATGCACTGTTTTTTTTTTTTTGTTTTATTATTAATTAAATTTTGTTTTAAAGAAAATTTGTGAGCTGAAAAGCTGAGCAGCACAAAAGCTTGTTGGGCAGATCGATTCGGGTCATGTTCTATATTTTATATGGGTTCCAACAATTGATTTTCTTGATCATTTTATTGTAAGCTTACCGCATTCAAAGACAAATTAAACGGATAATAGAGAGATAGCGTGCTTGCCGACTTTGCTCAAGATTTCGGGTTTGAACCAGGCCAAGACCCTTACCTGCAAAAAAACCTTGAGCACGCCATACTTCGGAGTGGACATTAACTGGCGGTCCAGAGCCTTTGGGATGTAAGGTACTAGTTAAAAATCCTAATTAAATCTGAGTTGGTAGAAGTTAGACTCCCACTTTAAACTCAGTTTCATGTCCATCAGAGCGACGAGTAGGCGATATGACCTCGTAGTTGAAAGTCACAAATAACGTTCAATTATTAATACATACTAAAAATAATAAATTACTTCCCCATGTCGCATTATATGGAATAAACTAAGTTTCCGCCCTTTCTCTAAACCCTCCTTCTTCATCTTCTGATTTGGCTGAAAATCCATAAGTGTTTTACTTATGAACAACTGAATCCATGTATAAAAGTTTGCGACGATAATTTCTTGTGTTTTAACTAATTTCTTCTGGAGCTCATTTATTATAATTTCTTGCCTTGGAAAATGTTGATAGGAAACTTGAGGAAATTAGAGATACAGCCAAGAGTATCAGATAAGCTCTGTTCAGATAAAATAAATGAGAACAAGAAAATACTCCCTACTATAAAGTGAATACCGAAAACAGACTTTATGTTGAGAAATGTATAAAAACATTTCCCAGGTATATTTGTTTACAATATATAAAAAATATATGAAAATTCGTAATCACTAAGAAACATCCCAAGGTTTCCCGTAATATTGATAGTGGAGAGGTGAAATGTTTTGTCGAATCATGAGGGGAAACTGGAACCTGTTGGGCAAATTTTATTCAAAATAACGAATAAAGAGTAATTAATAAAACTGCATTTATTCATTATTTGGTTATTATATGAATGAAAATACCTTTTTCATTATTTGAATGAAAATGATTAATTAGAATAATAATTTTTGTTCGAATAATTTTCTTAAGTTGAATAAATCGTCATGAACTTCCAACAAGCATGTACTCTTAATGGAATAAATAAGTAATTATTATATTATTATTAGTTGCTTATACTGTTAAATAAAGTATACATCGCATGTAGTGTATTTTGAAAATATGGTTATGTCAAATCCAATCTCATATAATGATTCTCCAAGTACAGTTTTGTTACCTTCGTCTATTCTATTCATTCTATCGGGAATTATCATATTTTAGCGATTATTCAATTGTTTTACTTTGCTACTGGAAAAAGTCCAAGAATTCAAAAAAAAAAATGTTATTGTTGTAACGGAAGGAAAGGTTGGTATTGTTTGGGACTTGTTAAATATGAAGTAGTCGGGCCCCCAGAATTGCAAGTCCAGTGTCCGACTGGGGCTCCTCTGAATTATAAAAAAGACGAGAAACCAAGAATTGTGGCTACTTCCTATTGAGATAAACAACTTTTTACAAAATTAATACCACCATCTTCTCATTACTTCCACTGTTTTACTTTCAACTTCTTTTTTTAAACTTTAAGAAGTCTTCACTTCACCAAAGTCATAAAAAGTCACTCATTTTCAGATTTTAACTTCCCGAGCTATACGATGTATAGAGGAAGTTGGGCAATCAGTCGGAAATTCGATGTTGAGTTTTCATCAGAATTTTATGTTTTCCGACCCTTGATTCCAAAAATGAAAAAAAAATTTGTGAACACGATAACTGGGGTGTTTGGGAGGCTTAACACAAAAACCCCAATAACTGCCAATTCCGAGCATGGCCAGAATCAAAGCTAAGGTTTCCTCATATTTCGTTTTATTTATATTTTTTCTGAATTTCACCCTCTGAAGCACCCTCGCAATCACTCCACTGAATTTAAGGTCACCACTGTTGGTTGTATGCTCGTGAAACAGGTCGGCTCGCTAGACTGTTAATAATAGAGCCTTTAGGATAAAGTCCTGCCAGAAGGATTTTTGTACCCGGCAATCTACCAAATGTTGCGTCCTGCAGGCAGGACGTTCGTTTCATATTCATTCGTCCTGCCGGGTAGCAGCATAATATTACTCGCGGTCTACAATCCTTGCAATAATAACTAGCTTACACCTGCTTGTGGTGAACTCGAGAACATATAACACACTTCCTCTGAACTCTTTTCCCTTCATCGTTTGCTGATAGTGCCACCAAAGTGTGCTGCATCACTGTCTCTGCAGATCGATTCTGAACTGCTGGTGCACCTGAGGAAATGCCGTTAATGATAAGTTGAAGAGCCAAAGCAGAAATGAAATCTGTATGAAAGATTGATCTGTTATGAGAGATTGGTTCTGCAAATATTCGCCGAATTTCACTCTACTCCAAGCATTGTCAGTGGTTGGGCCATTAAAAAAGTTGCCAAAACGAAAACACGTTCTCCTGGCAGTATTATTAGCGGCATCTTGACTAGAACTGATAAAAAAGCGGGCTTTCGTTTCATTTTGCAATATGGCCAAGCGCGGTCACCTTTCCCGGTTTCAAATGTTGAACTTACAAGCATGAATAAAGAAGCAAACCTGTTGAAAACACTACTGACGCGCGCAAAGTGGATTATTCGAGGTTAACGCACTCTTAAAAGATAGCAAAATCCAAAATTTTCAAGTACACATAAATAATGTTACAATTTAAATTAATTTTTTTATTTTTTTTTTGCGCCAACTTATAATTTGCGGAACTTTCTATTGGTAGTACCGGCAGTCCTGCCTGGAGGACAGAAAAACCTCTATACACTAGCAAATGTGCGTCCTGTCGGCAGTATGCTGTGTCCTGCTGGAAGTACGTTGTACGTTCTATAATTAAGAGGAAGAATGAATATAAGATTTTAAATAAATATCTTCAATATCTACCCGTAGAAAGCTCCCATACTTGGTTACCTCTCAAATGTTTTTCTTTTCAACGAGAGGGTCAACATTTTATTTCTTCGGAAACATCAACTGGATTTTGCTATTCTTATTGTGGTTTACAATGTTATGCTCTAATCCTAGATAATTTCATTCAATATTAAGTAAAATATGAAGAATAGACATATCTCTGGTGTTTGGGCAAAAGGGCTTAAGCCAGAATAAGTCTTGTGATCCAAAGGACAAGTGCGTTTAAATATTTTTACCAAATGTAACTCATTGTTGGAATATTTTACTTTGTTTATATTTAATACTTTTATTGAACTAATATTTCAAGTAACAAATGATGGTAAAACACATGTTTTACCTGATTTTAAGGAATTTTTCAAACCTTCAAAAATTCCCATCCTAAAATTCAGATTTGCTTCCTTTCGCCCACACACCCAAGATATTATATCGTTTATATTGAGAAATAATTTTTTTTATGAATTAGATATACCGGGTGATTCATTTAACCTAAAAAACAAGATTAAATCGAAAAATAAGCTTTATCGAAAAAAATTGTTCAAACAAAAGTTGCAGGGTTTAAACGGGTACATATAATGGTAATATGAAATTTAACCTCGAGTGGCGTTTTCAGGGTTAAATCAAGGGCAACTTCGATTTTTTCAATGGAAACCCATAGTTTTAATTGCATACTTGGATTCTACGTAAAAAAATACGTATCTTTTGTAGGAAAAGTTTTGTTTGAAAATGTCAATTTTTTATGGTTTTGAGAATTTAAAAACACAAATTTGATGCACAAAGAAATAAAGATAGATTAAATTAAAATGAGTGTTATTGTAACAAAGAATCAATATTTTACACAAAATTTTGAGAACAAATTTTAATTGAATAATTTCACACCACTAATCAACAATTAATTATCATCTTAATAAATGTTCAAAATGATGTCCCTGAACTTCAATACATTATTCAACACGTGTAATGAAACATTGCACCGTCCTTAATAAAGTTTTTCTGTCAATTTCTCGACATGCATTTCTGATTCTCTCTTTCATATTTTCAGTTGTAGTTGGCACATTTTTGTATACTTGTTCTTTTGAATATCCCCATAGAAAAACATTCTGGCGAAGTTAAGTCCGGTAACCTAGCTGGCCAGTTTACTGGACCACCTCGACCAATCCATCGGTTAGGATAGTCTCATTTTAATATTAAAATTCTTAATTAAGATTCTTTATTACAAAATATGTACATTTTTTTTCTTCCCCCGACGTAATATTAATGTTTTCATGTTGCTGTTGATTATACGAATTACTAAAAAAACATTGGGCGCGTTTTGTGGTGGAGGCCCGATTTGGAATAATTACCGAAACTCTAGCTCAAAATATTTGGTGTTAAGACAGATAAACGAGAGCTACAAGTTTCCGATCCAGTCTTGCGGAATCCTAAAAATGTGTTTGAAACTATATTTCACTAAGAGGAAGGAAGTATCCTTTCAATGTGTGAGCTATAAGAAGTTTTTATGTCCAATTCAGCCGAACTTTTAGGAGCGATCCTAATCTTTCCCAAGGGATTTCGAACTTACTTAGCTGGGAACATAACTTAGAAATGGACAGAAGGGATTTGGTATTTGGCGATAAAAAATACTTTTCTTCATATATTCTCTAAAATACATAATATACCAACTTGCCTTACTGAATCACAATAAATATTTGCAAAATGGAGGATTTAAATAATCAACCTGTAACTGTACTCAAAAAACATACATGTGATGTGGCCATAAGAGGACTTTCTTATACCAAACTGTTTAGAAATCACTCCCTACTCCTCCTCACACTTAAATTCATTTCATACTGGCATTACTATATGAAAGTAATGTACAGCATAATTCTGAGGGATACCTTCGTACATGCAGTAACACGAGTATAAAATAATTTTGGGAGATGGAGGGAGAAAGAGAGTGATTTGTAAAATCGTGGTTGGTTTATACAACCACACTTAAATTCATTTTATACTGGCATTACTATATGAAAGTAATGTACAGCATAATTCTGAGGGATACTTTCGTACATGCAGTAACACGAGTATAAAATAATTTTGGGAGATGGAGGGAGAAAGAGAGTGATTTGTAAAATCGTGGTTAGTTTATACCAACCACGATTATATACACGTATACTTTTAAAGTATATATATATATAATTTTTTTATCTTTTTTAATTAGAACCTACAAATATAATTTTTTTTTAATGATAAAAATAAAAATTTGATGAGTGTCACTCAAAAATAACATTCGAAAAGGCCACTTTGAATTTTTCTAAAGTCGATGAAAAATCAAATTTAAATCGGAAGATAATAAAAAAATACTATATAGGTGTATTTTAACCATAAGAACTTAAAAAAAAATCGACAGTTGCACACTCGCAATAACCGCAATGAAAAAAAAAAAATGAAAATTGCATTTTTGAGAGCTGACATTTTCAGGAATTTTTTTTTTATGTGCAAACTGTCGGTCAATTGCCCATTCGAAAATCGTTGGGGGTAGTTTTCGTCCTCTTATCCGGCTAGACCCTTTATTTATCATTTTTTGGGGCGCTGTAACTTTAGTCGTATTAGTCCTATCTCAAATCTGAGGACACAATTGTAATTAGAAAGTTAATCCTCAGATTTGAGATAGGAATTGTGTCCTCAGATTTGAGATAGGTGAAAACCAATTTTTCCATAGGACTAACCTTTTTCGCGTAAATTAAGGAAAGGGAAATTCTTCATATCAAATTTCAGGTTCATAGGTACCTCATACATTACAATGGTTTCTGCATTAGAATGCTCACATAGTGTCAGTCACACACACACAGACACCAACGCAAAAATGGCCAAAACTTGTTCAGGGGATCATGAAACGTAAAATTCCTTTGAAAACTCGATTTCGGATTTTCGCACGATTACAATACCTCCTTATACTAAAGGTATACGAAAGAAAAATTGTACTAGCAATAATATAACTACTACTTTATACAAACCTAACGATTTGATCATAAAACTGTTATATAATAAACTAGTTAAGGAGATATAAATATTTTAATAAAATAAGTTATTACAATTGAAAATAACATATCGGTCGAAGTTTAAATACTCCACCAATGAATCTATCCTCAAAATTCGAAAAAAAATTAATAAAATCAAATAAATCAAAAATGTAAGACACAAAAAGTTGTAGAAGAATTTGATATTGTGTTTTTTTATGTATAAAGATTTGTGGTGGGAACGGAGTTATTGGGCAGACGACGCAGAGAAGTTATTTCAATCATAACTCGTCCAATACAAGAAACAAGTCACGGAAACTTTATATTGAATCATTTTGTTTTCTTCCTCCTATTTAATACGTTACCTATCTTGTATTCAATATCGTTTCGTAGCTCTATTTAAATTTTTTATTTTCTTATACATTGGGTATAGGTACACAAGTATAAATTCTTGTAAATATGGTATATTGGACTTTGTGAACGCACTAACTCAAAAAGGATTGTCGAAATGAATTGATTTTGGCCAGAATAAAATTAAGATACCGCTTATATTTATGAATTAATCAAAAATTTCTTAAATATAAGTTGTTGGCACATTGTGTATGCAATACATTTTTCAAAGGTTGACCAGTAGGGTGGTCGTAAAAAGTAAAAAGTTCGATTTTTCAAAGTCCCCATCAAATTCTTGTGTAGTTTCACGAAAAAAAATTTTGTGAATTTTTTTAGATTTTTTTGAATGAATTAACCTAACCTGGCCCTGTGTTTAACACGTGTTTTCAATGGGGTTTTTGAACATTTACATATTTTTAAGTGTAGGTCTTAGTATTTTTAATATAAAAACCTAAAAATACGTGGATTATGGGTTTTCGGGGTCGCTGAAAACGAATTTCATATTAAAAAAATTTTTTTGACAGTCACATTTCCCAAAAAACTCGTACAAAAATTGACGAAAATGATAAAAATTTTCGAATCGATGATTCATTTTAATGAATTATTAATTTTTTAATATGAAATTCATTTTCAGCGACCCCGAAAACCCATAATCCATGTATTTTTAGATTTTTATATTAAAAATACTAAGGCCTACACTTAAAAATATGTAAATGTTCAAAAACCCCATTTAAAACACGTGTTAAACTTTGACCGCCCACAGGGCCAGGTTAATTCTTTCAAAAAAATTTGAAGAAATTCACAAATTTTTTTTTCGTCAAACTACACAAGAATTTGGATGGGGACTTTGAAAAATCGAACTTTTTACTTTTTACGACCACCCTATTGACCAATTTATGAGAAAACCGTCTCAAAATGTTGTCTTGAAACCTAGACGTTGGTTCGATTTACGTCAGAACGGTTAGACCAAGAGAAAGAATGGTTCTTAACAAAAATGTTCCTTGTAAAATTTCCATCCAACAATGGAACAGAAGAGGGGGGCTTGACTTAAAAACCCCTTAAGTACGACTACCTATTGAGTTTCAGCCAAATCGGTCAAAGGGAAGAGGGGGATTAGATTGAGGATTCAGAAACAAGCCCCTATGTAGATCAACAATTGATTAATTTGTCCAAACGGTTTGGTTTTTCAGTGATTGCGAAAACGTAATTGATCAATTCGTGCAGGGGAAGGACATTGCCGGTGATTCATTGACGACTTTTTATTTTTTTGGCTTATGTTTTATTGGCCATGTTTTGTGTTACTCTGTTCATTTCTAAGTTGAGGAACGCGGACATATTGTGGAATTTGTAATAAATTAATAAAACAAGCTTATTTTTTGAAATGTTGTCTAGTTCATAACTAGACCTGACTATGGTGTGAAGCCGAAACCGGTAGTTGTATTTTTATAAATATCTTTAGTGGAATAGACAACATTTCAAAAAATAAGCTTGTTTTATTTACTCTGTTCATTGTTTCTCATTCATCTCTATAGCGTATACCAATATTGTACATCGCAGATTTAATTGATCTCTTACTTAGAAATTCGCTAACCTATTATTTATAGGTATTACTTTTATGCGACTGATATGTAACGACTTGAATGGAAAGTGCAGTTACGGCCATCACGACTAATCCAGTAGGAACTATTTATAACGAAGCATATGGGGTATGCTGATAACATGATGGTCACAGCACGCACAATAGCAGCATTGGCCTGGGCTTTACAGGAATTCAGAGAAGTAAAGAAACGTGGTCTCCATTTGAATGAAGATAAGACCATGTACATGAAGACTTCACGGAGCCCAATGCAAGATGCTTCTGAAGTAATTTCTATCAATGAACACCAAGTTCCAGGGAATTCAAGTACCCTGGGGCTCAGATCACAGAAGATATTGACGTTAGCCACAAAATAAGAGAACGCATTGCTGCAGGGAATATATGTCTATTTCCTGTCCAAAGAATACTCAAGTTCATTGTCTATGAAACCATAGTCCATCCATTGGTGAAACTTGGGCGTTGTCAAAATAAAATGAAGAGACTTTGTTACTACAAGAACGGAAGGTAGAAAGATTTTTGGACCTGTTTATCCGGGTCTGCGTTTCCGGAAGAACAGAGAATTGAGAGACCTCTACGGGGAGTCCGACCTGGTGACCGTGATCAAGCAGGCGAGATTGCGTTGGTTACCCAATAATGTAGAGAGAATGAGCAAAGGAAGACTCCCTAAACAAGACCTCTACGGTAGGCCAGGCGGTGCCAGGAGAAGAGGAAGTCCTTGACTCCGTTGGCTGGACGACGTCGTTTCGTTTGAGACGAATGGAGAAGGATTGTGACTAGGGTTGCCACCCGTACTTTATTATAAAGTATTGTACATTCTTTCGGGTAATTGTACTCTATAATTTATGAGAACAATAAAGCACGCGAAAATACTTTATTTCGCATGATTTGATTTCTCTGGGATTCATTTTACATATAACATACAAAAAAAGGTTGGTCGTAAGGATCTTTATGGAGAAATGTCTTTATTAAACAAATTATATAATCAAATATATAGCTCGGAAGGTTTTGCGGAATTGTCCACTGCACAAAAATGGCAGCAAGTATTTAATAAGACTGATGATAGTTTTTCAAAAAGTATAAATTAATTTCATTTTTACTATCGATTCCCACCGCGTCAGCATTCACAGAGAGAGTTTTTTCTCTGATAAATAGCAAATGACGAGACGAAAGAAACAAAGCGTCTCTGAATCTGATAAAAATGAACTTATTTACTTTAACTTAAATATAGACTGTAAAGATGCTGTGAAGCTGTTCAGCAGTCATAATTATTTGTTAAAAGTTGCTAAAAGTAATGAAAAATATGTTTTTAAGCAAAATAATAAAGTAAAATAAATCGAACTTTATTTTGACACAATGTACTTTTTTTTCTACCTTTAGTAACCAATGTACTTTATTGCACAAAAAAAAGGTGGCAACCCTGATTGTGACGGAGGCCCGGGCTCTTTCAGGACCGTAGCGCCGCAGGAAGAAGAATATATTGTGTGTATTAAAATTTAATGTTATATACCTAAGAACTCTACCAATAACTGTGGATGTAGTGAATATATCGACTCGGAATTTAGAATCAGTAGGACACCCATTGGTATTCAAATCGATAGATTGGCTTCAAAGGGAGAGGAAAAACTTAATAAAACACCACGATTCAAGATTGGTTTTATAAGGCTCACTTGACGTGTACTGAGGTGGTACAAATGAATGGTACAAAATGATTGTGTGCAATACCAGACCAGAGAGATAAATTCTTTGTAAATGTAAACATGAGGATTGTTGGCGGTCCCTAATTGGATAAAATCCTAAATGCATTATCACGTTAATTAGTACCACTCACAATTCAATTTCATTACTTAACAAAAACTGCATCGGGCTTACAAACAACTTCACTGTAACAACATTTCCATACAAATCACTACAGTATTTTATGAAGATGGCTGATATAGTAAGAAGTATTATTTCACACGTTGCAAAATAAACGTTCATCTGTGAATCATCGACAATGTACCTACGTCCCCAGTAGGAATCAATCAGTTAAGTCTCTCCCTCCAAAATCAATCGATCATTTAGACATAAAATCAAAGTTGACTTACATTGGGGCTTCTGAACGTCATATTAAATTTTGTGTCGATACAATCATTACATCGGCAGTTATTGAAGTTATTAAGTTGACCTCCCCCTCCCTCTGAACCACCTTCCCTTCGACCGATTTCGCGGAAAAGTAATGGGGTTCGTCTCGAGCATTTCTCCACAATCATCTCACCAAAAGACCAGAATATTACTCAGGAACAGTGTAAACTCCATTTAACGCCACTCGATTTAACGACAAATTCTCTAAAACATGGAAATTACTTGAATCTGGTTGGTTTACCTTGTTGTCCTTACAATGATACACTCTATGTAGCATCACACCCACTCTAAATAACGACAACAAAACGTCATTACTAAGCAATAAACAGTACTTTCAAGTTGCCGAAATTAATAAGAACTGCAGCTGTGTACGGTCTTTTGTTTGTTATTTTGTTGCTTTATTGTCTGGCACGTATTTACCTCGACTGTCGGCATCATACGTACTATACCGAAGATTCTAACAAATTCGTTCTTTTGTTTGTTGTGATTACCTTAAAATATTGGAGCAGCAAAAAACGTCACGAAGATAACAGACTATACGCAATAAGCGTTGTTATTTGTATCATTATTAATGTTTGTTGTTTGTTAATGTTATACTTTATTAGTAAATACATATTATAATAGTAAAATACTATTAAATGTAATGTAATATGTATTGATTTTTCTTCTCTTCATTTAACGACAACTCTCAATAACGCCATAAAATGCGCAGTCCCTTAAGTGTCGCTATAGAGTTTACACTCTATTTTAAATAATTTAGAAGTTAGAGAAATTAAAAATTTATTTTTATTGTTTACTTTTGCTTTGATAATAAAGAATAATTTAATTTAATTTGTGCATGTAAGATGGAGATATATATTTTTTATTATTATTTATTTTTTTTTTTTATTTATTCATGTGATATCTTGTTTTATAATATAAAAAAAATTATATTATAATTTTCGAATTGTTTCTTTTATCCTTGTGTTATTTATTTTTGAAAAAAAACACAAAAAAAAAACACTCATTGCCATTTTGTGCAATAAAAGTTTATCTATCTATCTATCTATCAGTTATTAGAGTTGTTAAGTCGACCTCCCTCTCCCTTCGACCGATTTCACGGAAAAGTAATGGCTGATTTAGCTGAAAATCAATAGCTGTCGTAAATTATAAAGAAACACAAGATATATAAAATATATGGGAGTACTTTCGGTATTGCTACCATCTTCAGCCATGACCATCCCAAAGCCTCCACCATTAAGACCCCATCCCGAGACAAAATCTCATCTCCAACGCTCCACACATTTGAAGAATACATATTATGTATGCATACATGAAATAAATCAAAGACTAAAAGTATACAATTGAAAATCAAAATATAGAATAAAATACATCGGCTCTTGAGAAAGTAAGTACGTATACACAGAGACTGGAGGGTTATAATATTGGTGAATATGTGAGATTGGTCTGATCGTTCATACAATTTCCTTTTTGTAGTGCTCTGTTTATTTCCAGTTGTTCCAGTGAGTTGAGTAATGTACCTTTGTCACAAAAATGTAGTTATTGTAAGCCTGTGTTTATGCCAAAATGGTTGATATGTTGTGCGAAAGTTGATTTTACTGAGTTGTATGTTGTGTCAGTGTGTAACCCATTTCTGATATGTGTTCTTTTATCCTCTTCTTAAATGATCTTCCAGTTTGACCAACATAATTTCTAACCGATTACATAACTTTGCCTATACTTCGTATAACTGGGAAAGTAAACAATCTGAAACTTCCCAAAAACATCGTACAGCCCTTTGGGAAAATTCCGTGCAGTTCCTCCTGATATTTACCAAGTCGAATTAATACCTTTGGAGTGAGGTAAAATAAACATGGAAAGTTTTCTCTTCAATAGCAAATAAACACTTTTCTGAACTCTGTGCTGTACTGTGCTCTGCTGTACTGTACTGTGCTGTGTGCACTGATGATAATCCAGTTTACAAGTTGGCATACTTTCTAAGTTAGCCTACTCGTCTCCTCTCTCAAAGTTTGCTTTCTCCCTCGTCTCTCTAACTTTGTTCATCTAATGCTCATAGTTCCCAGTCAACTTAATTCACTCTTGATAGCCCTAAGAACGAGAACATCACATCTATCAGCGTAACACTCTAGAGCTTCTATCAATTCAAACTTAGATTCCAATTTGGGCAAAAATATGCACGAAGAGGAATTGCCAGGGTTATACACATTTTCGCTGACATAGGCGCAAAATGTCGTAACAGATATTCATCCAAATCAGGTAGACGAGTTGAAAGGTTTAGAGGAAAAATGAAAACTTAGTTACTGGGTATGATAATTTAAAAAATACAGTAGAACCTCTTTAAGTCGAACCTCGATAAGTCGAAAACCTCCAAAACTCGAAAAAAAAGTTTTGTTCCTTTCCCTTCAAGCCCCAAAACCTCCATTACTCGAAATCTCAACCCTCTATTAGTCGAAATAATCAGTGAGTCCCTACAAGCCATTTTGATACATATTTTCCCTCTATAACTCGAAAAAATAAATTGGACCTCTGTATCTCGAACATAGCAATGTTTTATTTTACAACCTTTACATCTCGATTATTTGAAACTTAATACTTCTATAGCTCGAAGAAAAATAAGTTACCGACTTTAAGAATTTGCCGACAATGTACACCATTGTTTCTAAGGAAAACAATTTAGGAGTGTATAATAAATAGGATTACCAATTATCTAAAGCAAAAAAAAATTACTGACTTTTTTTAATGCCTACATATACTACGTATTTTTTATTTTAAGGATGTTTTGAAATAATGTTGATTTATAATAAATATAAATATGTTTGTTAACTCTGTAACTTGAATTTTTATTTATTTCACCTCTCTAACTCAAAATTAGTTAGAATGAATCTTAACCTCTACAAGTCGAATCAAAATCCGCCTGTCGAAATCCTCCATAAGTCGAAAACTCTATAACTCGAATTTTTTGGCGTCTCCCTTGATGTTCGACTTATAGAGGTTCTACTGTATAAATGTTAAATAAATATAAAATTAAAATAAAATTAATCTATATATAATAAAATCTAATGTCTATATGTTTGTGTTTTATAGACTCCTAAAGAGAGAGAGAAGGTTTAGAACATAGTTTTATCTCACTCATCCACCCCCGCATTTGGTGCACTCGCTTATGAAACAGAAATCATTGCATGAAATGGCATTAAAACTTTTTGTATTGGATTCTATAGAGCACTGGAAATGTTTCAGACTCCTTTCTACCCTACCCTTACCCGCACATGGACATTGCAACGCGTGGCGGATTTAGCCAGTAATAAATGAAGAATTAGGTACCTAAATATTACCACATTTCCTGAAGAAATTGTTGCTGGTCTTCTAATAAATTTTGATTTCTACAGTAGTGTCCGAGAAGAGCCCTAAAAAAATATCGAAAGTTCCTCGTCATCATCCTCGGTGCTACAGCTCCATTCAAGCGTTGGCCTCCTCCAGAGACTTACCCCAAAGATTCTTGTCCAGCGCAAGCATTTTCCAGTTTTGCATCCGAAAATTCCTTGCGTCCCCATCGACTGCTTCCATCCATCTCTTCCTGGGTCTTCCTCGTCCTCTGTTTCCCTCCAAGATCACTAGCATCAGTCTTCGTGGAGTTTCAGCCTCCTGCATCCTCTGCACATGGTCGGCCTATCGAAGCCTCGCCAGTCTTATAACGTCTGTGACCTTGGGCTCTCCAAACTCCTTAGCAACCTCGGCAAGTTCAATTTTGAAGAAAGTGCACATATTAAAAAAAAATTCAATTAACAAATTTTTCATTTGTATTCATCCAAGGATGCCATCTTGTTTTCCTAAATTTGCAAAAATGTTAAATCTAATCCAAAGGTATAAATTATTTGACTGGGTTCACAGGGAAAATTAATAGCATAGAATAAGAGAACAAATATTGGGTTTATTTTTTCTTAACCTACATTATAAAATTAAAAACTAAGATTGAAAATAAAGAAATGAAATTATTTACAAAAATATATCTTACGAACTAATTACAATCTTACGAACTAATTACAACTATATCAATCTTTTTTTCTGTATTTGTGGCCAATCTTATTGGGCATATATGTATAAATAAATAAAAAGTACTTCACTGTTTTTTTTTTTTTCACCCCTAAAATACCTCTCTCTACACTGTCCACTTTCACAACACAACTTAGACTGTTCCACACTATTTAAAACAGATGATCGTCGTCTTTTGGTCTCCATTCATTGGTTGTTCACATTTCGTTTTAAAACAAAATGCGACTAGTCCATCTTTGTATATTTATTCACTAATTAAGTTACCTACTTCACTTCTAACAGCTGTTCTTATACAAATAATAATAATTTATTTTATAATATATTATTAATCTTAATGTGTGTACATTTTTTACAGCACAGGGGATGTACATTGTCGGTGATTCATCAACTGATTTCTTTTCATTTCTGTGAAAACCCAACATCGAAATTTTGACCGATTACATAATTCCCCCCTACTTATAGATGGGGAAAGAATATTTCTAAAATATTCTATACAAAGAACAAGGGACACTTATATAGAAATGAAAAATGCAAAAACTTCAACTTTAAACTTGATTGTAAACTTTCTATCTCATGCAAATAAGCTAGCTAAGAGCTTTTAAAGTTTTCTTTTTCATATTAAAAAAAAAAAAAAAAAAAAACTATTAAATAATTTATAAATATAAATAAATTAAATAATAATAAAAAATAAGGATATGGATATTACATAAGGTCAAATACAGACAGGCTGGCACATCATTTTGAAGCACTCAAGCTCAACGACTCGAGAAAGTCGTACGAGAATCACTAGCAATGTACTTCCACAGCCCGATTTATAATAAATTAATCCACTTTCCCCTAACCTGGATTTGGCTGAAATTAAGCAGATGTCTTATTTATGGGGTCCACATATAAAATTTCGTGACGATACTCAAAATTTAAGAAGCTGTTCGTCCGCGTTTCGGACGAATATGTGGAAATTTGTAATAAATAAATAAAACAAACTTATTTTTTGAAATATTGTTTATTCCGCAAAAAAATGAATACATTAACTAGGTACCGGTTTTGGCATTACACTATCGTCAGGTTTATTTATAAAATAAGACCTTAGTTTAGTTAAAACTAAACCTGACGATGGTGTAATTATACAATCGAATGGAGAATATTTCAAGTTTGTTTTATTTATTAATTCGTTTAAGGGTAAAGTGTTGTTACTTTCGCAAACGGCATATCTTCTAATGAAAGAAGACGAACGTTTTATTGCGCAAATTAAAAAAAAACGCACAATATAATCTATTTCTGACCAAATATAATAAATCAGAGAGTACGGTCATATTTTTATTGTTAAAAAACTTGATCTTCATTTTTTACAACTTTTTTGTGTAAAGTTCAAAACAAAACCAACAAAGCGTTGGGGAACGACAGATGGGAAGGTCTCACATATAGATATTTATGCAAATTCCGAAGAATATGAATGACCCCTCACATTGTGATCTGGGGAGCATATTTTGTCGATACAAATGCAAACTATCGATTGTGAAAAAACTGTTTTTTTCATTTGCCATACCTTTTCGGTTGTCTCAGGAGAGATGTGTATTGTGGCAAATCGTCAAATCTGTATTCCCTTTAAAAGTTCGTGAAAGACCTTCGCATTGTTTCGAATATGTGCATTTTTTGATCTCGTCCTATCCTACATCGCATATATTTTTCGTGAGTTTACAATCATTATTCTAGAAGTTTCCTTCAATTGAGACGCTGTAAAGTACGGAGTGTTGCACATTGGCTATTTTGATCTGGCCACTAACCACTTGAAACCTGTTTCTAGTTACCATTTTTTTTCACTTTCGCATTTTTTTATGGTCCTATTCATTAAAGATATATATATTCATTTTATAGTATTAAGTTGACTACATATAGTCTATGAAAACTAAAAATAAGCTGTGTGGTATAGTGACGAATATTCGTTAATTAAAAATAATTATTTTATTTATATCGACAATTTGATAAGTTAGTTAATAAGTTATTATGACACATGCCCGGGCTTTAACTACAATCGCCTACTACCAAAGCGCTCTTTCACTCTGATGGACATGAGCCTGACTCCACTCTGGGAATCCTAAATGTTGCCTACCCTAAATTTTTATTCACCTGGGGTAGGGGTCTTTGACGAGTACCTGACATCGTACAGGCTCGGAACCATCGCTTAATGGGACATCCGAAGGACGGCATGCTTAAGTTTATGATGGATATATGACAATTTGAACTTTTAGCTGACGATGGCGTACAGAGACCCTATACGTACATATTTTTGTAGAATTTGTTAATATAAAAGTTAATAAATTCTTTTATTAACTATTAAATTATTTTTTTAGCTTTAGACTATATCGACACAAATCGCAAAAAATGTTTTCCCAAATTCAATTATTTTCATGATTACGCCACTTTCCCTAAGGGAAAATAAACATCTTATAAAATACTGAAGGGTTGAGTGAGATACTCCAATTAAGGTAAATAACCCTTTTCGTATAGAAACTGATGACTTCGATTTTATTTCCGTATTAAATGAAATTGATGTATTTAATTGGTTTTCTTTTTAATTTGATGTCAAATTTGGGCCTTTTTCGCGACCTGAGCTTTCCTAGCCTCAACCTTTGCCGACCTGAACTCAAAAAGGGTTCTTTGATGTAATCAATAAGCTAAATACTCCAAAGCCGGGCTCTTCATCCTAATCCGAAAATCTTTTAATACAGACTAACAAAGTGAAGTAAATTGGTGTTCATGTGAGTGCTGAATTGAAGCGTATTCAAATGTTTTCTAACTCCATCGGTAAAGTTTGTTTAATGCTGTTTACTACGGACAAACGAGGTTAATTCGTACTTAACACTACATATTTCGAAAATATCTCTCTCTCTACATGTATGTATATTATATATACATATAATGATCCCTTAGTACCTCTGAGTATTTGTGTAAAATTTTAGATTTTTAGTAATTAATGGTTTCGATATACAGCTGTTCACAATTAGCCAAAAACGTGATCTGCTAAAATCGCATTTTTTTCAATTAAAACTTCAAACTTTAACATTCTCAACTTAAAAGTTAACATTTTGACCTTTAATGACTTATGAGATACCTTTGTAGCCATTTTAAGTGCCAAAATAGGATGCCGAAATTTTTTTTTTAACTATGAAAAATGGATTCCTTGTTCAAAAATCTAAAGGATCCTTCATTTTTAGAGTGAGAATATAAAAACTCCTAAAATTATAGCTATTTTACTAAAAAATCCCATTTATGTTTTTTGGTTTAAATGCAAAAAAATGTCATTTCCAAACTGAAATTATTTTTAAAAATTACATCAAAATTTATTTATTACTTTATTAATACTTTAAATAATTTAATATTTACTTTATTAAGTCATTAAAAATATATGTATAATACACATATGTTTACTTACGTAATTTCTTGAAAACAAGAAAATTAAACAACAGAAATATTATAATATTTAAAGTAATAATAAAATAATGAATGAATTTTTATGTAATTTTAAAAATTTCTGTTAGATAATGACATTTTTTTGCGTTGTTTTTAAATCAAAAAACATAAATGGAATTTTTTAGTAAAATAGCTATAATTTTAAGAGTTTTTATATTCCCACTCTAAAAATGTAGGATCCTATAGATTTTTGAAGGACGAATCCATTCCAGTAAAAAAAAAAAAAAAAAATGGCGCCACCCAATTTTGGAACTTAAAATGGCTACAAAGGAAATTCGCTAAAAACAGGTATCCTGAGTTTTTTTTTATATTTTTGCTTCGTTTTTGCGTAATTTAGAATTGAAAAAACGCGATTTTAGCAGATATCTCGTTTTTGGCTAACTTTCAACTGCTGTATATCGGAACCATTAATTTCTAAAAATCTAAAATGACAATATATAATACATATTCGTATGTGTGATAGGTATATTGTCACTGACAACTTTATTTCTGAGTCTTTGTGACTTAATAAATAATTCACATTAGGGTGAGAAACTCTTCTTTCACTATTATCAAATAGAAACTGGGATAAGAAAGGATCCGGGAAAATCACAAGAAGCTTCATAAATCAGATAAATATCGTTTAAAAAGAAAATTCCCATTGGACAGTCCCTCGTGATATTAAAACTCACATCTCCACCAAATTTCGTAAAAATCTATTATAATATTTCCTAATTAACACGAGCTGTTTGTTTGAGAGGAAGACGTGTAATATCTAAAAAATATTAATGTACATTCTCAATAAAAGGGATCCAAAAGTTGGAAAACTTAAAATTTTCATGTGAAGAAAATGTTGATAGAAACCTAGAATGGAAGAAGGTGGCCATATTGGCGTGACTAGGAGCGGTTACGTCACCCTCCGCAGGTGCAGCAGCATACCAACAAAATTCGTAGTCTTATTTTAAAAATGAAAATTTTGTAAGAAAAAAAGGTGGCCCCAATTTTGCAACTCATCACAACTTCCAATATTTCTCAAGTCAACTTTATAAAGTCATAATAATTATGTTATTATTATTTTTGTAATTTTAATGAAATAACAGGAACACTAAACTTGCTATTCTTGAATCACTATAAATTTGAATAAAAAAAATAATTAAAAGAAAGAAAAGGCAAAAATGATTATGAATATAGACAAATCGGGCGATATACCTTTGCAGATTTTGTGATATTTATTTATAGTGGTACAGAGACATTTTATATGAAATTTTAATAATTGAGTGGTTGACGCGAAAAAGGTTCTAAACGCCAAAATAAAACTTCCTTTCGCTGCCAAGTTGAGAACTACTGGTGGCTGTTAGAACCTTCTTCCATGAGGCTCAACGCTGACGTGGGCTCAATACTACCAACTGCTGCTGTAACGGCAAAAAAAAACTTCCCTACACAGTCTCTAGAGGCCTATAGAACCTTATTCCACAGAAATCTCATTTTCGACAAAAGTGGCGCTTAGAACCTTTTTCGCGTCAACCACTCAATTATTAATTGATTTATGTTTCTTGTTTAAAAAAAAAAAAAAGGGTATCAATAGAATACGTAAATAAAGATTTATTAAACCATCAACTTATGAATAAACGTAATGTTAGAACTTATTCATTTGTGTGTGGGGGGGAGGGGCATAAATTGCACTTTGACGGTAGACTTTTCGAGTATGTATAAAACCAAAAATGTAGCACCTTTCCCAATGTATTAGCAGTTGTTAGCATCACATCCAGCACCAACGGATAGTGGAGAGCCAGACTTTGAGGTCCTTCTTTGCCAATGTTTTTCTCAAAGAAGTCTTCACACTCTTGAGCGCAAAGAACTTCAGAACATCAGCAATGGAATCGGGTAGAATTTCGGGGTGAAGGAGCAGGAGGCTCCCTTGGCTATGTATATGATAGACATCGCCCAAAAATTGGACCAAAGTACAAACTAGTTTTTGGTTACTAGTGTAATTCTAAATCTAATATACTTCTTGTTCAGATATAAATTAAAAAAAATTATAAGAGCAAAATTGAAATGGCCTCCGTTTTAGCATAGATCTTCCGTTCAACCTAGCAAAAAATCATAATTATAACAGTGGAGCGAAGTTCATGTGGGCAAAAACAGAGGGCTGAAGGTACAGAATAAATTAAATGTACAAATGATACAATGTTTCACCGCAACATATTTCTAGCGAGGTGCCTCTCTGAAAGTTTTGAACTGACAATCAAATCCATTGTAAATGTGTTTCAGGGATAAATAATTTTGATATTAAATTAACGAGATTCTAAGTAATTACAATTTTTCACACAGGCCTACATGTTGTTTACAACCAGCAGGTTACCCGACTTCACCCATATAACTAACTTTCAGCAGGGCTTAATGTTATCTGCCCGGTTAGAAACTTAAGTTATATGATTTTAGAAATAAGTAGAATTTTCGATGATTTTGAATCTGGTGATTTGTGACTTACCCCCCTTCCCCCCTCTCAGCATAAATGGAAATGTATGATGCCTCAAGGCCGTTTTAAAACGATGTTCTACTCAATGTTCAATTCATAACTCGAAATCCATTTTAGCTGCGCCTTCCACTCCTCCCCCCAGCAACCAGGCAACCCTAGCGGCTAACCACTTCCACGGAAATCACTTTTAGAAAGCGTTTTCAGTATAGCGAATATGGCCGAACAAACATGATCCCCCATGGTCGAAGATCACTTCGAATTCAGTGGATAACATTATTCGGCGAATTACCAGCATACTTCCTACCTCGAACTATTTGTAAGTGGCTAAGTGGCCAATTCGGCTGAAAATCGATAGGGGTTATACTGGAGATAGGGATTTTACTGGAGATAGGGATTCTACTGGAGATAGGGATTATACTGGAGATAGGGATTATACTAGAGGTAGGGGTTATAATGGAGATAGGGATTATACTGGGTATATGGGTTATACTGGATATAGGGATTATACTGGAGATAGAAATTATACTGGAGATAGGGATTATACTAGAGGTAGGGGTTATACTGGAGATAGGGATTATACTGGGTATATGGGTTATACTGGATATAGGGATTATACTGGAGATAGGGATTATACTAAAGGTAGTGGTTATACTGGAGATACGGATTATACTGGAGATAGGAATTATATTATATTGCCTAATCCTCATACAAAATTCAGTGTCGATATATTCATTGAATCGGTATTTATTAGAGTGTTTCAGTTGATGGTTTAGAATGGTTTGAATTGGTTAACGATTGGTTAGGCATTGCCAGTGGTTACCCTATATTGAGGATAAAATGAAAATTGGTAAAATATATAAAATAAAGCTGAATTTGTTTATGCACAATTAATTTGAAAAAAATTAGGAAAATTACATTGCAAGATAATTCAATTACGTTACGAGTAACGTTGACGATATAATTTTTTTTTCTCTTATGGCACTTTTCTCTGGCGCAAATATGTTTTCACAAGAAATGAAAGTGGTATTTTCTTAGTATCTGTTGGAATTTGGAAGTGATGAGGAACGGAAAGAACGAATGGGAAGAAAAATTGAGATATTCTATACAAATAATATTTAGAAATGATTATGAAAAAGCCGAAAGACAAGACATAGACTTCCTGATATCTAAGCAGCTAGGCATTGTCCAGCAAAGATTCATTTCCCTTTTAGGAGGCGTTTTCAGTATAGCGACTGGACCAACGATGATCCTTCCACAGAATCACTTTATCATTTCTTCTTTGAGCCTAAAAAAATACGCTACATGTACTTTTTTATATTATCAAATGTACTTCCCCAGGTCGAATTATTTGTAATTAATTAAGTTTCACTTTTTTCTTCTTCGGTCAATATGGTTAAAAATCGATAGGGGACTTATCCAGGGACGGTGAAGTTGTATTTTAATGGTTAAGCTAAAACTAAACTAAAATCAGGAATTCCACAGTTTTCCATAATTACACAAATTAAGATATGCTTAATCTTAAATAACTTCAACACCTTCCGTTACAGGAGACTTACTTTCGTCTCCGGAATATCTACTTAATGGAATAATAATGAAATTGGGATTAAACCATATGAAATAAAATGACTCTTAGTAGAATAAAAGTACGATTAAATGTACTTAATTCATTAGGTAGAAAGTTACTCTTAAAGTTATGAAAGGATAAAATTTATCTTAAGATAACTATAATTTATTTTTCCAAATTTTGTAGGGCGTTCGTGAAATTTATCATGATAGTGACGTAGTAATGGTGAGTGGATACTTAAGTTCTGAAGTTCTCTGGTGTGAGACGTAAAGGTTCCCAGCACATCTTGGATATCCAAGATTTGGAGGATACTCCCTGGGTCCAAACACCTAAAGTTTTGAAGTTATCTGGTGTGAGACGTAAAAATTCCCAGCACATCCTGGATATCCAAGATTTGAAGGATACTCCCTGGCTCCAAACACCTAAAGTTCTGAAGTTCTCTGGTGTGAGACGTAAAGGTTCCCAGCACATCTTGGATATCCAAGATTTGGAGGATACTCCCTGGTCCCAAACACCTAAAGTTTTGAAGTTCTCTGTTATGAGACCTAAAGGTTCCCAGCACATCTTGGATATCCAAGATTTGGAGGATACTCCTTGACTCCAAACTCCTAATGTTTTCTTTTTGGCCATTAGTTTTGCACTGACTGTTTTTTGCCTTCCTTCAACAATATTATGTCTACGCCGAATTCACTAATGTGAATCCAACCAATATTTTTATTTATGTCTATATTTATGTCGATTCAATATATCGACATTTTTTAGTTGAGCCCCTTCGTGTAACCCCCCCCCCCCCCCCCCCCCCCCCCCCCCACTTTTTTGCCAATTTTGCTGGAAATCACCAGGTGTCGTCCTTATTATATCCTTGTTCCACATTTTTTGATTTTTGTGTCGATATGTTATGAAATAGACCGTTATTAGGGTTTTTGACTTCATCCTCTGATACCCTACTTCCTCTTAGCAAATATAAACATTCATGTCGGTACATTTATTGCATCAGCAATTACAGTTTTTTTTTGTTGTTAAGCCCCTAAAAAATAAAAAAAAAGCCACAGATTAAATTACTCTTTTTTTCGTTTCTGACGATGTGAGAATGCGTATGAAACGATCACTATATTGCATAAAATCGCTAGCGCCTGTTTTCAGAAACAAAAAAAAAAAATAGAAAAGGAAGCTATAAAATAGGAGTTGAAAATTGCAATTCTGTACAGGTTTTTCAAATGAAAGTGTCCTGCTAAGGAAGAACATATATATAAGACTTCTTTTTTGTTTCTTCAGGGATGCCCAATTTCTGCAAAGACGATCGACATAATTTAACATTCAGAAAAGAACTGTAAGAATTCTAAAAGCAAATTGGAAGGAAGAAGAAGAGGGGGTAGAAGTAAAGTTATCAAGCGTAAGGCTGAGGGGGGGGGGGGGGGAGAGGGGGGGGGGGGGACTTGGTTTACTTTGTGGGATAACATCAAAGTTAGGAGAAACCACCGCACGGCCAACCCACTTTTTTTTCTGTTTGGTCCTTCCACAGTTTCCACAGACACGACTATGTCGGCAACCGTCTGGTGGTGGGCCCAAATCCAATTTGTGAAGGGACAAAAGTCATTTTTCCATGTTAGGACAAACTAAATAACATTATATTGCCGTACACTCTCCAAGCTTAGTCTGCTCTCAATGTGCCACCCGTGGATCGTTAAAGTGCGCACTCAGGAGGGTCTGGATGTCTTGGCAATTTGGTGTAATATGTGGAACCTCAACTAGCTAAATGCAACAAGACGAAAACTAAGGTTTTCGCACTTTGATGCATAAATCACGATACATTGACACAGCTAAACATCTCCTGGATATCAACACACGAGGCGGTGAGGTATCTAGGAGTGCTCCTAAATACCAAACTGACCTGGGGCCAACACATTAACTCCAAATTGACACATGCCTCCACCAGACTCTCCTCACTCTACCCACTTCTCAACAAGAACACTACACTCCGACATGAATGTGCCACACTACTCTACACCACACTCATACTGCCACTCATCACTTACGCCTGTCATGTTTGGCTCGGCACAAGCCAGACCAACATTAAGAAACTGGTCAAATTAAATTCGAAAACAAAGTTCTCCGCTTTGCCGTAAACACGCCTTTGATGGTGAGGGATTCTCAGATACGCAGGGGTCTGGAAGTTTCTGACGTTCGAGACTTTATATTGAGGGTAGCGACAAGATTCAGAGTGTTTCTGGAGCCGCTAACTTTGGCATCGGTGACCCTCTGCCAGACCGTCGTTTGAAGCCCCGGCTAATTCAGGACATCATTCTGTCATCCAGTAGAGGCAAGACCGAGAGATCTATCTGGGCATCCGGACCCAAAAGTCCAGCCAGCCCCCAGAAGTCTACGATGTCGGAAGGTAGCTTCGACTGAGATTCACGTTATTTCCTAGTAGTGCACCCTATTTCCATCTTACAACGTAATCTTAAAACGATCATACCAGAAGAAACATCAACTACTTTTAATTACTGATACTTTTTTTTTTATTTACAAATTGATATTTACAACTGTATAAAAATAAATACAGCAAGCAAATGTGCTAATAGAGAGATAATGGCAACGTCAAAATGTCAAGAGAGGAGAAATCAGCCAGAGGTGACACTCCCTAGTCACTGATTTACTCTCATTTGTAACTAATCACTGTCACTGTCACTGCTGCTGCTATGGAGGTCTCTAGGCCATTGACCCTTAAGCCGTCGTTGGGGAAGTATGGCAGAATGGAGGGCACGGACTAGAGGATTATAGTGGCAACTAAAAAGGGAAAATAATTTTTTATACTTGGATTTAGCGACTTCAGTGACAAAAGGTACGTTAAGATCAGTGTGAAGAGTTTTGTTGGAGACGTAATACCGCATTGGCTATTTTACGAAGGATTTTGGATTGAAAGGATTGGATACGCTGGAGATTGGAAGCCTTGGCAGAACCCCAGAGTTCAAGTAAGTCCACATAGGTTTGAGTACTGCGTTGTATATAATTCGTGTTGTTTTCAAAGTTAATTTGGATCTTTTGTCTAGTAGTCTTAGTAAAAGTTTATAACGTCTGTTCATTTCTCGTCTTTTCAGTTTCGTGTGAGGATTCCAAGTTAGTCGTTTATCGAGTACGAGGCCTAGATAGCGGACTTCGTTTTTCAAAGGGATGGGATTTTTGTTAAGGTACACTGGAGGGCAGGTTTATTTTCGACGAAGGGTGAAGACGATGTGAAGTGATTTCTTTACTGATGCTCAACATTTTTTGTAGAGATATTGTGAAACACTTAATAAAAATGAAAGAAAATATTGTCTATCTCACAAAATATATATAATATGGGAGTACTTACGGTATTGCTACCATCTTCAGCCACGACTTAACAAATACTTGTCAAAAGAGTCTAATAATAAAGCTAATTTATAAGGCAATACCGAAAGTACTCCAATATTATATATATATATATTTTGTGAAATAGACTTATTAATATTTAAAAGACACGTTTTTTCTTTAGTCTATGTTACGCCTATTTCCGATTAATCGATACTGGAATGAATGGTGACTATCCGTGTTTTTTTGTGCTCTCGGAACTTTTAAATTTTTTGTTGGTTTTTGGAAAGATTGAACTGTGAATTTTTTTATGTCGTGTTTTCTTTGTTATTATCTTGTTGGACAAGAAAAAAAAATTGGAATTACAATTTAATTTTCATTAAAAAAAAAAAACAATTAAAAAAAATATATTTTGGTACCTACTTTAATGATATTATAGTTGTTTGTCATGGCTTCAGATAAGGATGGTAGTAGTAGGGCGGACATGCGCACTAGGACCAAAGGGAGTCAGACGAACTAAGTATGGTTCTGAGTCGACTACAGTTAATGGATCAGATAACAGAAGACCAAAGATCTCGTAAACATTAAACACGAAAATATAAATATCAACAGAACATGATTGGCTTTAAGACTGTATAGGCCCTCTACACTATGGGCCAGGCAGTGGTCCAATTCTGCTGGGCCACTGTGTAGAGAGGAGTTGGCTTGTGTTGGTCATATTGGGCCAGGGTGTTGGCTTGTGTTGGTGAATGTTGGCGTTCGGAGCGGTTTTTCACACTCATCAAAGCAGGCCAACATGCGTGAACCAAGTGCGCAGTAGATAAGTGACGCATCCACACACTTGTCCAACATTGGTTGTTCGTTTCTTGTCAGTAGTGTTTTGTATATTCCTTTTATCCTGTTAAATACTATAATATTTTATTTTAATATTATAAACTACAAATACAAAATGTCTACATGGACAAATGAGGAAAGTTTTAAATTTTTAGAACTGTACCAAAATGAACCTGCAATTTGGAATCCGAAAAACCCTCTTCACAAAAATAAAAATATGAACAATCATCTTCATTGTTTCCATTTCTTTTCAACCATGTTTTTGTCAATAATATGTAAATAACAATTATATGCCCTAGCTAAACACAAAGCTGCAGCAGCGATTTTCTCGATATCCATCACGGAAATAGGGTTCAAGCAACTGAGTGCTGGTCCAAGGTTTGTCCATGATACTGGGCCTATGGCTGGCCCGATGTGAAGCCAAGGTCCAGGCCAGCGCCGCCATTACGCCAATATTGGTGACCAATGCATTGGCCCATAGTGTAGAGGGGGCCTAAGAGATAATATAGATAATTTTTAAATAATGAAGAAATATAACTCAAATTAAGCCCACAATTGTGTTTTATTTCATTAAAAAATCAGGCAAGAATTAATTTAGGAATAAATAAAGAAAAATGAAAAACTAATTGAAGAAATCAGACATGGATAAAACTAGGGTCTAAAATTGTTTTGTATTTTGAATATTTACTATCGGTATAATCATAAGTAGGTACATTTAATGAATGTTACATTAAAAAATAAAAATGAAATAAAAATCAAAAAGAAAAAAAAGAATGGTACCTAAATAAAACTTAAAATATATATGTACATAAAAAATAATAATAATAAAAAAAATGTATCGATAAAATATGAACATAAAAAAAGTCTAATAATAAGGCTAATTTATAAGAAGGGAAATCTATCTGACCCATTTAATTACAGGAGACTTGCCTTAAATAACATAATTAAAATTTTACGATCATCATATTTCGTATCCATGTAGATACTGATTAGGGATGTGCGATAGTTTGTCACTCTCGATAGTCCAATATTTTCGGTGGAAAACTATCGATAGTAAGTCGCCGCTTTTCATATAAAATACTTTCCAATTCCAATATTATATTATAATATGATTATTTTATTTTAATTTTTTTCATGTACATCTACCTATTTTAAATTATTCTATGTTATAGAGGATGAAAGAGGAATAAAAATATCAATCGATTAACTTTTGTTTTGGAAATAACATTTTCTGTCGAAAATAATCGAATAAAGTATAACCTTGGCAAGATTATATGATATTAATACATTAATTAAAGTTCAAAACATTTATTGTAGATAATAAAAAATAATCAAATAGGTACATTGGCATTAGATTCAACAATTTTTATTTCAATCAACAACTTTTATGAAAGAATATCAAAAAATGAATTACCAATTGATGAAAAATACTTAAACTATAAAAAAAACTTTATGGAACAGTAGGCAGTGGTGATGGAGCTTGGTGGCATCTCACTTTACCCATCATCAAAGTAAAAGTTCTAAAATAACTTTTTTGAAAACGTATCCCCTTTAATGAAGGAAAATTCACATCGATAGTTGCTTAGACTATCGATAGTATTATCGACTATCGCTATCCCTGGTACTGATTGTTGGACAGGGCAGAGAGAAGAAAATATATGAGCGGACGGACTTTGAAGTGCTATGGGATGTAGTGTCATATAGAATTAAAGAAAGTGTTCCCTATTTTCGTAGAACCTACAATAAAATGGTCATGATTTGGTACATGGCATTCATTTTTATTTTCTTAGCCTAGTTCCTCCACAGATATCTCCTTTAACGTCTCTCAAATCTACGTTTTGTTTAATATTCCCATAACTAATATCACTATTTTTTTTATTACTTATATAATAATTTATTTTCTTTCTTTGTCTTTTCTATACTTCACACATTGTGACCAGAGGAAGGGCCGAAATATCTTCGTGAAAAAGACAATTCTGCAAGATTTATAAAAAGTATTTATCTTAGTTTAAATTAATTTAAAAACTATCTACTGTATTTATTAATATTATTATTTTTGTACAAATTTTTTTGAGTATTTATTATTTCATTTCAATTTATATGTGATGTGCGTGAAATAATGTTTGTGTATTTAAAAGAAAGATTATATATGTTTGTGTATTTAGCAGAAAGATAAAATATGCTCTGCATAAAGAATATGATCAAAATAAGAAAAAAAATTGATTACAATAAAGATAGGAAAATAAATTCTAGATACTGATGGTGGAAGTTTATCCTAAAACGCAAACTTGCCAGGTAGTAAAGATCAAAAAATAAATTGCGAGAAAAATAAAGCTGTAAAAAAAAATATATATATATGTAATTGAAAATACAAATATTTGCATTTATTTTTTTTCTTCTTTAATCGCGAATAGCGCTAACGCAATAAAATAAATAAAAATAAAAGAAATGGTACTCACTGACCTGTACATTAATGTTGGTTCGGGTTATAAAGGTAAGTTGTAATACACCGGGGAAGCCCAGCTCTTTCAAAAAGCAGGCTCAAACTGAGCCAACGGCGGCGGGAGAGCTTAAGCCCTCCACAACGTGGAGCTTAAAGAGCTTATAGGGACGGATGTTGGTCGATGAGGGGGAGGGGGGGTTCCCATGGTCCGAAAATTGATGGAACGCATGAAAAAGTCTGATTATCATTTGCCTCTGTTGCCAATTTTGCAAGAACACAATGTCGTCAGGTTGATCATTGTTTAGAGCCTATCTTTATACAGACATGTCGTCAGCACAAATTCAAACTAACGATTGTGAAAATCAATACTTTACAGGAAACAACAAAACAGTTTTCAGGTTGAATTTGCGCCTTCATCAAAAATGTTTTCACTATGGTATTCATTCATGCTTTTATGTTCTTTTGAAGGCTGTTAATGAGTTTTATCAAATAATTATTTTTAATTAACGAAAAAGCATACTCGACACTTTATACCACAGAGCTTATTTTTAGTTTTCATAGGCTCTGTGTAGTGAACTTACAAACATCACACATTCAGTACTATACAAAGAATAGAGCTTTAATGGATTATGAATATGACATTAGCAAAAATGCGAAAGTGACATATTGGCTCGCATCGGTATCGAAAATAAAAAATTTTTTTTTTTGTTTTTTTTTCAATTGGATAGTGAAATAAGTAATACCGATCAGTAAACATATTTTATTTTTTACCACAACTAGTTTCGTTAATCTGACATCTTCAGGTGGTGAATCTGAACTTACATAAACCAAATTAGACTAGAATTTACGAGCATTCACAGATCATGTCAATCATCGTCAAAGTTCAAGGGGGGACAGTCAGGTCAAAAGATATCTATAGACAAGAATAGGGGAACATTTACCAAGGTCAAGTAGAGTTTCCGAATTCAAAGACTACCTGATAGCCACAGGTCACAGGTTTATGACAAAAATTAAGCCCCACGCTTGACTGGTTCGAAAAATTGGAAATAAAGAAATGGCTAAAAACAAAAAAAAAATACCTCTGTTAAATAGGGTAACGCAATTTGATACGCCCCTTCTTGAACTTTGTTTTGGAGAGTGGGAGACTATCTGTTTTTCTGCCAGACATCCAGCTGGTCCCATAATTTTTGCGTGTTTTTTTTAAAAATGTAATTGTTGTTTTTAACATTTATTATTAATGATTGACATGAGCTGTGAATGCTCGTAAATTCTAGTCTAATTTGGTTTATGTATGTTCAGATTCACCGCCTGAAGATGTCAGATTGACGAAACTGTTGTGGTAAAAAATAAAATATGTTGGACTGATACATTTGTATTGCTTATTTAACAAGTAAGTTAACTATATCCGCCAACCACCAAGAAATATATTTGGATAGTGAATGTGACTAGAATGAAATGAAGTGACTAGTGAGTAGTTGTGAGTAGCGTGGTTAAACGGTTCGGATATCATACTTAGTAGACGAAGACCTGACCCAGGCCAGCATCCGAGGATGATGACCTACTAAGACGGTTGTCAATCCTGGAGCTCAGGATGCGCTGCCAACCTTCCCTCTGTCTCTTCATATAAGTCTCTAAGTTATATTTGTTTTCTTCCCTTTTCATACCTTTGTAAATATGTATATTTGAATTCTACGTAATAACAAAGAAACTTAAGGGGCCCTCACACTGGCAAAAATTTCGCTCAAAATTTTGAGCACAAATATTGAGCTTATTTTTGCACAAAATATTGAATGGTCGTGAAACATTCGTGATGGAAGCACGGCGCATCGCGTTATAATCAGCCATAGCCGCATACGTTCCTTTGCCCAGGGCAAACTCGGAGGTTGAAAGTAGCGTAGTTGTATTGTGTGCAGTGTTGAAGGAGTCTTTAAATAATAAGAAGAAAAGAGTGTGGGTCGGGAATTATTTGAAGAAGCGACCGACCCATGGTCATCGTAACCTACTTTGCGAACTGAGCTTGGAACCTACACTTTATCAAAATTTCCTCACACTGCGCTCTCATGCTACAAAATATTGACAGGTCCGCAAAAATTTTCTAAACTTTCAGAAAACTTTTGAACGCCCCACAAAATATTGAATACCCCTTTTTTTGCACAATATTTGTCCTCACACTCTAAATATTTTTGCACAAAACCGACATCTTCAAATTTTTGAGCGAAATTTTTTCCAGTGTGAGGGCCCCTTAAGAAAGGAATAGAACTAAAAAAATTCAAGAATAAATTCAAGTGATTGCTTGAAGTTTTATGTTTTCAAGTTTCCTATTATTAATACTTCTTGGAAGCCAGGAAACGATTTAACCCTATGGATATTTCTATGTTAAGTACTTAACCTCTCACAAAAGAGTCAAGAAGCAAGAACCCAGATAAGGTCAGGAGCGTTTAGTTTGAACCCAAGCCCCCTATAGAGACTCTTAAATCGTTAAAAAAAAGTAGTCGGAGATGGTTAGAGGTGATTAAAGACAGTCGGAGATGGTTAGAGGTGGTTAAAGAGAGTCGGAGATGGTTAAAGGTGGTTGGAAATAGTTTAAAATGGTGTATCTGTTGTGATGTAAACAATTAAACACATTAAAATTATTAATATATTACAAAATCAATTATTATTATTTCTATAAAAACAGCTGTATTTATTTATATCAGTGGCGGATCTAGAAACAATTTTTGGGGGGCTACTTAATCTCAAATATCCCAACAATTTTGTTTTTTTTCTAGCTTTATAAATAAATGAGAAAACTCTTTCAAATTTAATTGTAAAATGAACAATTATTTATTTACAATTTACTTTTATAATTTACAATTTGCAATTTACAAACATCAATTTACAACAGAAATCACGTTGTGATTTCTGTTTAAATGATAAAATTGAGTCGTCTCGCTTTTTGTTTGGCGAATCTTTCGATTATGTTGTCGATATTGACAGGTGAGTCACGATGTACATTCAAAAGTGCTAAGCCAGTGAGTCGGTCTTCAGTCATCTTAGTTCTCAACCTAGTGCGGTGTCTCGTTGCATGGCGGGTCGAGCGTGACAATGAATCGTTGTGGAAAAAATATTCTGAAGTCATTTTAAATTAAAAATAAAAATTATATATAAAAAAATAAAAATAAAAAAATAAAAAAAACTTTTTTTGGGGTTTGGGGGGTCATGGCCCCAATTGCCCCCCCTTGGATCCGTCACTGATTTATATATACCTTATATATGCCCAATGTAAGATTTAATTAAAGAGTGGCCACAAAGACAATAAAAAAAAAAAAGAGACTAAAGTAGATGTAGAAATTAGTTCGTAAGATTTTTATTGTGAATTTGAGAAGTAAAGATGATGTCACATGTTCTAACATAGATCTGACTAGAGTTTGGCCCAAATCGGACAACACTAAAACGACTTCACTTCAGGGCCTAAGTTCATTTTTCAAGATACGGCTTATGTTTATGATCTTTCTTTTTAAAATATTTTTAATGTATATTTACAATCGGTTAAAAGAAACCATAGGTAAATTTGTAAAATACTGCTACTGTGCTTCTTTCAATAGCTTCCTTTCCCAAACCAATACATGAAATATGTTGCTTTAGTTCTTTAAAGAAGAAAAAAGTGCACTCTAACCTAAACATTCCCCCCACTGCACATTATATAGACATCTTTAGTCACTTCAGACATGAGTAGACAGTGTTTCTCTATACTCGTATTGTCTTATTAGACGGTATAGTCATGCTTAAGGATTGTTTTAACCACCTCAACTATACGAAGTATAGGAGAAGTTATATAAAATAAATTTGAAAATTCGATGAAGAGTTATTAACGGAATTTCATGTTTTGCCAGCCTCCTGATTCCAAAAATGAAAAAAAAAATGTATGTTTGTCTGTGAACACGATAACTCCCGATAGATTGAATGTATCGACACGAAACATATGTAAATTTGAAGCCCTCTAAGGACAACCATTTTTGATTTTCAGTCAAATCGGCCAAAGAAAAGTGGGAGTTTAGGGGTGAAGCTTAACACTAAACCTCTAGTAACTGCCGATGTAATGAATGTATCGACAACTTTAGTATAAGGGTTCGGAAGCCAGTATGTAAGACAGTTTTTTTTTTTTTTTTTTTTTTTTTTTGGGTTGCCGACCTCCGGTGGAGGCCACGACACCATCGCCGAATTGTCGGGGAAAAAGGGAGGCCTAACAAATTTATTTACAAAATTAAAATACTAAAGTACATAATTAAAAATGCAGAACATATGATGCTGTGGTAGGCTAGGAGCGACCGCTGCCGACCATCTGCGACGATCAGCGGTCACTCCCAGCCCACCTTAATTTCTTGGCGGGCCGAGATAGCTCGGGATAAATGTAGGGCGATAAAGGGGGGGAAGTACATAGCCGCTGATTCATCGACGACTTTTTAGTCATGAATAGAGGTTTAGTGTATACAGACTGATCAAATGTAGTCATTTTAGTCAGGATTCCCCAGTTCAGAAGATACATTTAGACACAATTAGTACACCACAATTATACTAATTTGTACAGGACTGTTGGAAATTTATGATTATACAATTGGTTAGTATTACGATAATTTGTATTTAGTAAAAAAAAAAAGAAAAAAGGGCTGGATAACGATTGGGCGGGTTCCATGGATAAAGCAAAATCATGGTTAAACCAAAGGCTAAAATAAGCATGGACGGTTTTCTTTAGAAATGTAGCTTAATGAGGTTATATTATGACGAGAACTCTTAGTATGAAGGGGTGAGAAATATTCATTCATTAATAGAACTTTACTCTTACTGGAATCTTACTCCACTTTATTCCCTCCACGCATTCTTCTCTTCCTGGTCTTGCTAATCTTCATCAGATAAATATGCCATTCATTCCTTCATTTCTTCTAATGGTAATTTTATACATTTTAACTAGTTTTTGCTGAGAACTTTTTTATTTGCGTGAGATTGTTTCCCTTCATTGATTTTGACATTTTTCATCGACACGAAAATACCTCAATTAAGTCGCAGTTCGGTTGATCCAAGTTGGTTTTTCGAAAAAAAAAAAAAAAGTTGAAATTTCAAATAGCAATGAAAAACCCTTCGAATGATCCCCTCAGATTTTGGTTTGTGTTTCTGAATTTATAATAATTCATATATTCATTCATATAGTTATTATATTATATTGATAAAACACTTTTTTGAACACTTATATTGTCTAATTCCACAAACATATACTTTAATGTGTACCGGTTTCGGCTTACGCCATCGTCAGCACAAGGTTCAACAATAATTGAGATATTTGCCAGGCATACATATTTATATTAACCTAAGAGTACCTGAGGTGAAAGGGTCCCCTTCCCCTGGTAAAACCAGGAGGTGGAAATCTCTATTCTAACGGTAATAACCCAACTGTGGACTTATTTGAAAAACAAGAAAATACAATTAAAATAAAACCAAAAACTAACATTTTATTTTAATTGTATTTTTCTTGTTTGTCAAATAAGTCCACAGTTGGTTATTAGCGTTAGAATGAGATTTCCACCTCCAGGTTTTACCATGGGAAGGGGACCCTTCCACCTCAGGTACTCTTAGGTTAATATAAATATGTATGCCTGGCAAATATCTCAATTATTGTTGAACCTTGTGCTGACGATGGCATAAGCCGAAACCGGTACACCTTTAGGTACCGGTATATATTTGTGGAATTAGACAATATAAGTGTTCAAAAAAGTGTTTTATCTATCATTTTGTTTTATTTATTAGTATTTCCACTGTATCAACACAGAACGCCAAAAAATGTATTCGGACATATTTATTATTGGTTTCTGGAAGAACTACCATTAACAGTATCTTCTCTCTGATATAACCATGGTCCAGACAGTCAATGTTACATGAAAGAGGTCGACTGGTATATGTGCCTGCCTAAACAACATGATCAATATTAGGAAAAAAGTGGTCACTGAAGATCAGCATATAAATAAAAAATATGATGGTGGGAGTTTTTCCAGAAACGCCTATTTGCTAGGTTGTAAAGACCAAAAATAAATGTAGAGAATAATAAAGCTGTGAGAAAATATATATTATTATAAATTGTTCAGGATTGAAATATGTACTTAAAAAATGGGTTTTGTCCAACATACTCAGGCGATAAGTCCACTGTGCTCCGGGAGTGCGCTAGTGCAAAACTACCAACACTATAAAATTGAAATGTTTTTTATCCCTTCATTTAATGTTTTTCTTGAGTCGTTCTGAATGCCAAGCAGGCTCCTATTTCTCATTAAAAAGCGTATAAACTTGCACTTAAAAGTTTAACAATTAAAGTTATTATTAAAAGTTATTACTTCTCCGGCTATACGTAGTATAGGCACAGTTATGTAATAGGTCGAAAAATTCCATGTAGAGTTTTTACTGGAACTTTATGTTTTCCAAACTCTTAAATGTACAAAGGGGACAACAATGTCATGTCTGTGTCTAACCGAGATTCTAAGTTATAGACATACCTACAGCGATGTACCTACAATAATGTACCTATAGCGAGGTACCTACAGCGTTGTACCTGCAGCGTTGTGCCTACAGCGATGCACCTACAATGATCCTCAAACCTCTTTCAAACGGCATCCAGTATTCATCATGGACACCAAGTTGACCTGGGATGAACTCATCACCTCGCTCCTTCAGAAGCTAAGACATCGGTTTTATCAGCTGACACCTCAATCATTTCATTATGTAAAAAAGGGAAGCCATCATAAGACCATTCAGACCTCATTTAACCGTATTACTTAAACATTAAAGGTTTTTTTTTTACTAAACAAACTTGAAGAGGCCCTTTTTTTTTTCAATTGACTTAAGTTCAATAAATAAATTTGAAAGTGTTTTGGGATACCGATGGGCTACTTCCTCCCTCAGGCTTTCATTACCCCAACTTTTCAAATGGATGAGCCCCAAGTTAACACATAAATCTTCAACTCTTTTTCTTCCTTATATCTGTTAAGGAATTGAATCTATCCCACCCTACCAGGAGGGAAGAAAAGACGCCATTGCTCCTTCCCAAATTGGGATCGTTAATTGAAAAAGATAGAAGCCTTGGATAAGGTATGCCCCACCTCCCCTTCCTGATATATTTGTCTATGGCGGAAATTGATGTACACAGTTCATATCATGTGGAAATTACATTTACTATAGGGAAATTGAACATTCCAACTTGCCTTGTTCAACAATCTCACTCACAGGATCACAATTATAATTCTGTATCGGGAAAATTCAAGATCAAGCTCTTTGGAAATTACTCAATTTTGAAGTTTCAATAATAAAATTTTGCAAAACTTTAGTGCTCATCTGGGCAAACATTAACATTTCTACTTTCTTAATCCATTATTTCCTTAATTAACGATTTATAAATTTATATTTATATTTTATAATTTTATTTTTAAAATTTTATTTTATTTTTTAAAATATTTTTATTTGGATTCTTATTATTATATATATATATATTTTTTTTTTTATGTATGTATTTATTATATATATATATATTTTTTTTTTTAACCAAATTTTTTATATTCTTATTTTAATTTTTTTTTTTAGTATATTTTTTATTAATATCGTTGTAATTATTTTCTCATTGTATACATATTTATTATTTTGCACATATTCTTCATGACTTCACGGAGGCATTTTTATTATTATTCTTTTTTAATTACTATTTATTATTATTATTCTTTAATTTTTTTTTTTTAATTACTATTTATTATTATTATTATTCTTTAATTATTATTTATTATTTTATTTTTTCTCTCTTGTATTTAGTTATCATTGTACATAAATTGTTTCATTACCTATTGTCAACAAATGTACTTATGGTCTATCTGCACCGATTATAAATATGCATAATAAAAGTATTTTAGGGACAAAAAAAAAATTAACGTTTTAGACATTATCAAAGTCTATTTGTATATCATCAAAGGGAACAACAGTATTCATTGAAATAAATCATGGGCCTGTAAAAAAACATGAGTAATGTTGTATGTAACTGACCTGATAATGTGTTAATGTGAATTAATCACTTAAATTTTCGCAACACCCTCTAAAACCAATTGGTCATTTTGACTAAAGGTCAATAGATGAGTTACATTTGAATCCGTATACTAAATTTTGTGTCGATACATTCATTACATCGTCAATTATTATGATAGTTGAGTTGAGCACCTTCCAGTGATCACACCTTACTCTTCGGTCGATTTGGGTGAAAATATGGTGCTGTCTTTATGAGGTTTTGAATTGCATGTTGACTCTTAATAGAGTGTTTGTTTTGAGCCTTAAATCATTGAACCTTATTTCTTCCTAACTTAAGTCAGGATTCAGTTGTTGAGAAGAAAAGAAAAATGTTGCTGAATCAACGATTTGATTCTAAACAAAAAAATGTCTTATTCAGAGGCTTCTAAATCCGGGAGTTATTGTGTTCACAGACAAACAGACTGAAAGGAAATTTGTTTTCCATTTTTTAAATCTACATAATTACAGTAGAACCTCGATTATCCGGGGTAATGGGGGAGAGGTCACACGGATAAATGAAAACCACAGATAATCGTGACACTTCCGTGTGTACTGTGTTATATACATACGTGTGTACATTGTCATGTTATAACGTTATAAGGGCTTGAAATATGAAGTAATCCTTCTTTGGAAGAAAGAAAACTTTCTAATAACTAAACATTGCTCTTCTCTTTTTGAAAAAAGTATAACTTATAAAGGAATTAATTTATTTAAAGCCCTTCCACACTTCTTGAAGTCAATAGATACAATAAAAAAATTTAAATTTCAACTAAAAATTGTTATGTTAGAGGAAACCCTTTACACGGAAACGGAATTTTATTCTCACTGTTCAAAAAGTATAAAATAACCACAATAAAAAAAAAATCGTGTTTCATATCCAAAAAACATTATTTGATACAAAGCTTTCATTTTTCTTCTTTGGGCAGAGTTCCTCCACACCTTAAAGGTCAGTCGAATGTACGTTATTGTTTTATTTATTAATTTATAATTTTTTATTTATTTAGACTTTTTTATATATTCATTTATAATTGATTAATCTATATATATTTTTTTTTCATATATTGTTATAGTTACGTTGTTTTCTTGTTTTTTTTTCTTCTATATCTCGCACATTGGGACCTGATGATGGGACGTAAGAACGTCCCGAAACATCGTTGGGATAAAGACACTTCCGAAGAGTTTTATTGAAAAATAGTTATCTTAATTTTTATTAAATTGAAAAATGTCTCTACTTATTATAAACGTATATTGTATTAATTTTTTTATACACTCATATATTTTTAAGTATTTATTTGTTCAGTTTTTATTAATTTCATTTTACTTTTTTTTAAATAGTTTTGTTATTACTACTGATCATAGGTGTGTTAGACTCAAGTAGTTATAAATCTATATCTTAATGTATAAATTCTTTTGACGCATCCTATTACCATGTATTGGTTTAACGGAAATAAATTTATTATTATTATTATTTGTTTTTGCGGTTTAAAATGATTTTCCTTACTTCAGTTCTAATTTTTCTCAAATTCATGACGTCAATGGAAGTTAACATTTTCCTGTTCGCAGAAGTTGAGGAAGACATCAACTGGTTCCATTGCTTGACTTGTCTGAATATTTTCTTCTTTAGCGCCATAATTGTCATTGTCATTCTACTCTGCCTCTAAGTTTCTAGGAACCTAACCACGGTTAATCGCGAACACGGTTAATCGAGGTTCTACTGTACATAACTTCCATTATACTTCGTATTGCAAGGGAAGTATTGTTGAAATGTGTTTGTTTCATGTTTATAACTGCAACAATCTGGATGAAAGTAGGGTGTCGTATCTTGGGCCCCCCTTTATAAGCAGTAAAATACCTATATTATATTTTATAAAATTATATATCTATATAAACAATTGTTTGTAAATATTTAAAGTGAATTCGTTAACAATTAATTATGAAAGCTAGCCCGAGGAAGCTTCCTTAGACTTTCATCTCCATTTCTAGAAGATGAAAAGAAGGAAGTTCAGGCTATCGGAAAGTAAATAAAGAGTTCAGAATAATTGGGTAGCTTTCAAATATGAAACCTTCTTTCCTCAAGACAAAAGAAATTTTTTCCTGTTAAAAATCTCTACCTTATTTTCTGAATTAAACGTTAAAGAGAACAGTTTTAAAAAAATATTGGGAAGGTATTTATAATTGACTTCAACTTTGCTTTATAAAATTTTTACATTCAGCTAAGTTTTATGTAATCAGGTAAAAATTTCGTACTGAGTTTTTGATGTGTAAATATCTTACCTCTCGGAAGTCTCGTTGATGTGCATGAGTAAGTGTGTGTATGTCGGACGGTTGCGCGCGCAGAGCACACACCCAACTACACACTTCTTTATCTGTGATGTTGTCATAATCGAAGAAAGTGTAAAATATTTCGACTGTATTATCGTATAATATATTTCGTCACATATGAATGAATGTAAAGGTAAATATAACAATAAAACAACTCTAAAAATCGTTGTAGCGAATTTAACTAAAATATCAATATTACGAATTATAAAATGATCTTTCGGTAAGAAACTTTTAGGTTAAGATGCTTCGATAGCTTAAATTTGTCACAATAAATAAAATTTGTCACAATAAATAAAATTTGTGGTAAAAGAAACGATGAGTGTCGCCCTTATGGGGTTTTGAATTCACATATGAAATTTTATGTCAATACATTCATTACAACGGCAATTATTAAAGTTTTTGAGTAAACCTTCTCCCCTAATCCCCCCTCTCCTCACGCCGATTTGGCTGACATTCGATAGGAGTTGTCCTTGTGGGGTTCAATTAAAAAAGACGTCGGTCCCGAGCCTGTACGCTGTGAAGTACTCGTTAAAGACCCTACGTGAATAAAAATTTAGGATAAGCAAAATTTAGGACTCCCACAGTAGAGTCGGGCTCATGTCCACCAGAGTGAAAGAGCTCTTTGGTAGTAGGCGTTATGACCTCATAGTTAAAGTCCGGGCATGAGTCATAACTAACTAACTATATATATGTAGTTATATTGTTTTAAATGATTTATAGAGTCGACAGTATCTTTTCAATGTTAATGGAAATCGAGGTTCTGTCGTGTGAAAGAAAATGCAAAATTTGGCCAACGTTTCGAAAACTATTTATTTTCTTCTTCAGGGCCTACAGAATATAAACAAACAAATTAGACATTATGGAGAATGATACAGACAGAGACTTTATAATAATTTGAAAAAAGAGATGGAAAACAATTTTACATATATGAAAGAGAGAAAAATAATAATAATAACTTAATAACAAAAAATAAATACAAGTTTATGAAAGTAGTATTAAACTATATAAAACAATATATATATATATATATATATATATATATATATATATATATTTATATATATTATGTTATATATATATATATATATATATATATATATATATATATATATATATATATATATAAATAACTAAAAAATTGGCCAACAGTTTCTTGGAGAGAATAAAAGGAAGTAATAACAAAACAAATTGGAATCACAAAGTTTCATAAGTTATAAATTTATTTTTAAATTTCTGTAAATTATTTCAAAATCGGTTAATGGGTTAGTGAGCATAATGATATATTTTTTTTTTACAATATTTAAATTAAATCTATTAGAAGTCAATTTGAAAAAATGTAATTTTGGCAAAAGACATATTAAAACTATATGATATTTATAGGGATGGTAACAACTCTGGCAACTCACGGCATCATAGTATTATCCTTCCTTCTTCTTCAAACAAAATACATACTCCTTTATGTAACCGGACTGATTTGCTGGGGGTACTTTCCGCAAGAGCTTCTTCTTTGGTCTTTTTGATCACTCCACACCTCCTCCAAGATCTTCCAGATCACACCACCACTCCACTCAGACCCTCCATAGCCAAACTAAACCTCCACTAATAACCTCCATAAAGCATATAACTACAACTACCTCCTCCAGGATCTTCCAAGATACTACTCCGAGCTGGCTCCTTCTGCGCTTCTCGCCATTTTTCCCCCACCCAATATCATCAGGTTGCTCTTCTTTTATAGTTAATCATATATTTTTTTCTTGTAATATCTTTTGCCATATAAGTTCATTTTTATTTGTATTAACTATATATATTTTTTAAAATATACTCTACAACATTTTTTTATTATATAAAGAATAACAATTTCTTTTATTATTCTAGTGACCCCCCCATTCTACACGTCACAATATATATATTGTTTTATACAGTTTAATACTACTTTCATAAACTTGTATTTATTTTTTGTTATTAAGTTATTATTATTATTTTTCTCTCTTTCATATATGTAAAATTGTTTTCCATCTCTTTTTTTCAAATTATTATAAAGTCTCTGTCTGTATCATTGTCCATAATGTCTAATTTGTTTGTTTATATTCTGTAGGCCCTGAAGAAGAAAATAAATAGTTTTCGAAACGTTGGCCAAATTTTGCATTTTCTTTCACACGACAGAACCTCGATTTCCAGTAATATTATATTGTTTAATTGGATTTTTCATAAAAATCATAATAAAAAGCAAGGATTTACCGTATGAGAGAAATTGTGTCGCTCCAGAGCTCGAATTACAACTCTTCTCTCAGGGAAAAACTGTTAATTCAAACATTCTGTACAAAATTGGAAATATGACTTATTATGCCCACCGGTCCAACACAAAAGAGGACTGGGGCCTTAGCCACAGAATTCATCAACAGTCTTCCTTCTAATACTAAACCCTGCATTGTTCCAAAAATTGACCCCCCCCCCCCCCCCCCCCCACGCCCCCCCGGGGTTCATCCATATTTCCATTATGTTTACCCAATGGTTGGATCCTATTAGAATGACTTTTTTTTTTCATTTCCATTTATTTATTTCGGAATATCGTTGACCTGTTTCCGTCAGACTGAGGGAAGCCTATATCACATTCTCTCTGAGTGTCATTTCAATTAAAAAAATTCGTCGGTGAATCACCGGCGATGTACTTCCCCAGAAGGAATTAATCAATTATATTTTTGCTCTTCCTCCTGTTCAACAGTTGACTTACATTGATGCTCCTAAATTCTCATACTAAATGTGCTGATAATTTCATTACATCGGCAGTTATTAGGGTTTTGAGCCTTCAGCCGATATCGCTTAAAGACAGGCTATGTCCTCATTGGTTTTTGACTTTAAATATGAAATTTCATATGAAGATCTCGAGGCCACTTGTTCAGACGGCATGGAGGATTGTCAGAATGGGATTGGCAGGATAGAATTTGTGCAAATGGGTTAGGATGGGATGAAAGTTTATTGTGGAAAGTTAAGAATCGGGATGGGATTAGTTGCTGGACGGTTGTGATGTTTGGGTCTTTAAGGAGAAATTTATTGCTGACAAAGAAGGGAGCATTAACAATTCGACGGAGGACTTTGGAGAATACATTTCTGTAGGAAATAGTTCAAAGGAATGTTTACAAGTATTTTAAAATATGTGATTATTATTGGTAATTTTTATTAAAAAGCAAAAAATATATTTGATGTGACCATATCAGGACTTTCTTATACTTACCACGATTTTAGAAATCACTCTCTCTCCCCCCCCCTCTCAAATTCATTTCAAACTGGCAATACGAGGTATAAGAGAGCCACTCTCAGAATTAGGCCAACCTCACATTAGGCAATTCCGAGGCGACGCGACTGATACTCAAGTATCACCCATTTGAGTTGCCTGTGGGTATGGTACCCGTAGGCAACTTTTCTCCTCACACTGAGGATACTGTGCAGCGACTAGGATCTCTTCAGTCTCCATCTAGCCGTGGCGAGAAGCTGAGTTGTACACCATGTCAAGTGAAGATTCTTCAAGTGATGAAGATGTCGTTGTTGCTTATTATTATTATTATAGAAAAAGGAAAATCCGAAGATTATGGCGCCATCCTTACATCGAAAGGAATGTTAACTGTTTGTTGGTGCTAAAGAGCTGGAAAAGTCGGATTCCAAGTTCGTAGCATTCTACCGAATGACGAAAGAATCATTCCTACACTTGATTGGCATTGTTTCTCCATCCATAAGACAGAGGAACACACACATGCGGGAATGAGTGAGTGCAGAAGAGTGTATTCACTAGCCATTGCGAGGCGACGCAGGAGACTCAAAAGACGGGCGACCTTCCTAGCAGGTCGCTTGAAATTGGTAGGATACGCGTCTCCTGGGAGTGGCGTCGTTTGTGTCTCCCCACCACTCAACATAGGAAGTGACTTCTAAGATACCCTCAAGATACTTGAGTATCGGTCGCGTCGCTTCGGAATTGCCTAATATGAGGTTGGCCTTACACTTAACTGAAATAAAGAAAATCGCATGTGTCTTCAACACATTATTTTTTTATATCAAGTAATGCCAGTTTGTTTTTTAAATTTGTTCCAAAATATTGTGACCGAAAGATCAAACCATAAGCAGAAAATAGAATTTTGAACCTAGCGTCTTTTGGAAAGTGAAAAAATTGAAGATTGTTCGAATATTGGTTCATAAAGTCTAAGTATAAATGAAAAAAGGAAAAAAAAAACATAACAGAATCAAAACGAAAATCAAAACCTGAGCGAAAAATGACTTGAACATCTGCGTTTGTTTGCTCACCGGACTGGTAAGACCTGGCAGAGACAGGAACTAACAAACATGATCCTGCGGTCCTGAAACGTGAAAAACTCATCAATTTTTTTCATGATTTCATCATTATTTTCCGTAATGGAAAGTTAGAGAAACCTACTTATGAATAGAGGTCAAGGTAGCTGCTTCACCCTCGGGCACCCCAATAAGCAGAAGAAAGCCCCGAACAAAACTTTATATATATTTTTTTTTTTCAATACCTTTCTTATACAACAAAGTACGTTTTCTACATTTTATATAATAAAGGACAAAATAAGATTTACAACTCAATACTCTCCCTTTAACCAATATAGAAAAAGTTAAAGAAAAAACTAGGAGAGGAAAGATTTTTGTGGAACTAGTAAGAAAACTATGGGCGCTTTAGCAAGCTAGCAAGTCGTATTTGTTAGGAAAAGTTGTAGTCGAATGGTACCACACCAAACTACCACAACTCGGCCAACTTATAACTTTGTACGTGCCCGTAGATTCAATTTTATGGTGGGCAGCTAGCATTCCGATACTTATTTAGTAGTTACTAATAGATTAGTTGCGCTGAAAGTGTTACAAGCGGTCAGCGTAGATTATAAAATCGTTCTGGAACGTCTTCAGACACTGGAGTCAATGGTGAACCATAAGAGTGGAGTTTGGATTAGTGTTGTTACAAAGAAGGAGCTGATCAACTGGTCAGATCATGAGCAAGTTGACTAACATGTAAACACATCCAGTTCTGGAACGTCTTCTGACACTGGAGTCCCTGGTGAACCATAAGAGTGGAGTTGGGATTAGTGTTGGGACAAAGAAGGAGCTGATCAACTGGTCAGATCATGAGCAAGTTGACTAACATGTAAACACATCCAGTTCTGGAACGTCTTCGGACACTGGAGTCAATGGTGAACCATAAGAGTGGAGTTGGGATTAGTGTCGGGACAAGGAAGGTGCTGACCAACTGGTCACATCGTGAGCTGACAAGGCATCCATAGAACCTGAACCCTTCTCTATAACAGCATCGCAAGTTGACTAACATGTAAACACATCCAGTTCTGAAAACCGGTCACCAAACAAAGACATTAGAAACGTTTTGTTGCGGAACCCTCAGAGAAGAGAAGCCGAGAGCTTCTGAATATGCAGAATGGTTTTCGAACTTATGGGATGAATGCAGGTCACTATTATATGAAGAAACTGCAAACGTTGTGTCTGGTGTGGGAATTAAGGCGAGAAATATGAGGCTCCGGAATAAAAGAGGTTACACTAATTGGGAACAGAAATAAGAAAGCTGAAGCAGAATCTTGAACTTCAATAAAAAAATACGGCTGATGAAGGGACACCATGTGGTAAGAAGAATGTTGTAGATGACTAGCTTGCATCTTGAAGCTCATGTTCAAAGATCTAGATCATGGCAATGGTAAAAGCTGATGAAACACTATCTGCTAAATTGGCATCCAGTGGAGTACCACTTCAGATCCGACTAAGGATATTCAAGTTCCATTACCAACGGAATTGGTAACAGGGTTGATAAACAAGACTTTTTTAACAAGTACGAACCTTCTATATTACGTATAGCTAAGGAACTAAAATGCTCTTAAATCTTGTTGAGAGCTTAAAGCTCAGAAGAGAAACAGACAAGAGGATTATAGCGATAAGAGTCTCTTGAGTGATTACGTAGGAACAGGCTTGGGTATTTATATTCAACAAACTAGCAGAGAGTAACTTTGCATTATTTTACTTTAATATCAAGCAAAAAAAGCGACCTTCGAAAAAAACTATTTCATTAAAAGTGTGCCTTTGTTTCACAGCTTTTATTAGTTAAGATTTTTGATTCATGAATATAAACGGTATCTTGTAAAATGTACTTAAGCCCTGAATTAAAATGGTCCCAATTGACGTAAAAACGTCTATTCGCTCGTTAAGCACAGTGATAGCCGGTCAAAATTTCTTGTGTTACAAAATACCGTCAGATTTCAATCGATAATAACTACGAGACTAATAATGCGATAATAACGGTTAAGGTCACAATGGATAGAGCGTGTTTGTTGTGCAGTGTTTGTTTTGCCTGTGACGTTATCGGGCTAGTGTGGGCGCCGGCGGATGATTGTTGCGAATTAGCGTTGTGTAAAATTAGAAATTAGTGTAGCGTGATAACGCGTTTAGATAGGACGTTGATTCGGGACTCAAAGTGAAAAAATAAAAATATTCTCCGAAATATATGTAAAAATTGAAAATTGCAAAAGAATTGAAGATGTCTCATATGAATCGTAAATATGAGCGGAATTATTGAAAACGCAAATCAGAGGAAAGCTCGCATCAAAAGGAATTTAAAAAACCTAAAAAGTCTAGTGCCGAGCAAATGCAACAGCTACAGCAGCATCGAAAAGAAAATGAAAAAATGATTTTATCCCGACGTTTTCACGGAAAATCTACGGTGTGGAACTTCAATACGCCTTAATGTTTTTTTGTCCGATTTTGGCCAAAATTTAATCCAGTCTGTGTTATGACTTCTTCCATTCAAATTTTCGGTTTATAGCTACAGTCGTTTCTGGAGAAAACTTGATTTCGGACTTTTGAACTATTTTATGATTTCTATGCCATTTGCTTTCATATATGATAAAATGTAAAAGACCTTGCTAGTAGAGTATATATAATATGTCCTATCGATTGCATCTCTTTTTAGTTGTCTACGACTCAAGAAGCGACTATAACGAAGTATGAGCGGAAAAAAACAGCCAGATATCTATCAACCTATCTATTTATCGATAGTTGGGTTTAATCGATTTTTGATTGATAATAATAAATATATATAATCAATTATAATATATTATCACAGCATCACTTCACAAATTTATTTTTTGCATCGATACGAAATTTAGTATGAGGATTCAGAAGTTCGTATGTATGAGTATGGTAACTATTGATTTTTAGTCCAAACAGTCGATTTATATTATGATGGTGTTTTCGTGTTGAGGAAGTACATTGCCGGTGATTCAACGATGACTTTTTTGATTTAATTACCTCTACAGCTTGATCTTTGATTAACATTAATTAATTATTTAATACAGTATATCATGCTGCCGATGGGTTATATACGATGGTCAAGCCTCGCTCCGCTGTTTATCGCAATCTGCTTTACCACTACAATAACTTGCTATTGATAAACAACGAGTACATTTTGTTTTTTTTCTTTTTCTATAGAAAATTGGATGAGTTAAAAAAGAAAATAAATATCTGAATTGGATTGTTCATACACAGGGATGCACTAATTGCATAAATAATTGAATTGGTCTCATGATCATTATAAATCAAAAAATTCCACACAAATTTGATTTTGGAGGATAATTAGATCACATTCACTTCAAATGCCACAATAATATTACCTGTTGTTTTACAATGTAAAAAAAAACTAGGGTCAAGGGAGTTTTTTCTGAGGTGTAAATCGTGGAAACACAAAATTATACTTCCCCAATAAGAATTGGTAGTCAACTAAGTTTCCGTTCTCTAAACCCTCTTCTTCTCTGGTAGATATGACTGAAATTTAAAGTCTTCCTCAGGAACTTCCCAATCCTTGTCTAATTCATTCCAATGTTTTCCATGTTAAATACTTATTAAAATGTCAATGATAATATCCAATACACAAGTTGTATTTGCGTCTTCACTGTAAACATTTGTGTAGCTAAAAATGTATCCACCGGCCATTGAGAAAGTTTTGTATGAAGTCTAAAAAAACCCTAGACCTTTTTACAAAAATGGTCTCAAAATCAAGTAATGCAATATAATTAATAAATAGATTTTTTCAATACTCACATGGTTGATACTTTTAAAAATTAAATTTTGTGTATTGAATATTAGGATTAACAATTTATTGAGACGTGGAATAAAAACAGTTTTGAAAATGTCGGAATGGGTGAAACGTTAACCGATGTGTAAAAACAAAAAAAATTTTCGGAGACAGTAAGACCAATTAAGTGTTTATATAATACTTTTTTACGATTAAAAGACATTTTGAAAATTGAACCATGATTAATTGTGGGGTGAAGTGGCCATTTGAGTGGTAAATTCTACTAAAATGTGGCATATCTGGGTAGACTGTTGAATGTTCATCAAGTTAGACAAGGACCAGGACTGTTGTATGTTCATCGAGTTAGGCAAGGACCAGGACTGTTGAATGTCCATCATGTTAGGCAAAGGCCAGGTAGACAGCTGAATGTTCATCAAGTTAGACAAGAATCAGGTAGACTCTTGAATGTTCAAGTTAGGCAAAGGACAGGTAGACTGTTGAATGTTCATCGAGTTAGACAAGGGCCAGGTAGACTGTTGAATCTTCATCAAGTTAGACAAGGGCCAGGACTGTTGTATGTTCATCGAGTTAGGCAAGGACCAGGACTGTTGAATGTCCATCATGTTAGGCAAAGGCCAGGTAGACTGTTGAATGTTCATCAAGTTAGACAAGGACCAGGACTGTTGTATGTTCATCGAGTTAGGCAAGGACCAGGACTGTTGAATGTCCATCATGTTAGGCAAAGGCCAGGTAGACAGCTGAATGTTCATCAAGTTAGACAAGAATCAGGTAGACTCTTGAATGTTCAAGTTAGGCAAAGGACAGGTAGACTGTTGAATGTTCATCGAGTTAGACAAGGGCCAGGTAGACTGTTGAATCTTCATCAAGTTAGACAAGGGCCAGGACTGTTGTATGTTCATCGAGTTAGGCAAGGACCAGGACTGTTGAATGTCCATCATGTTAGGCAAAGGCCAGGTAGACTGTTGAATGTTCATCAAGTTAGACAAGGACCAGGACTGTTGTATGTTCATCGAGTTAGGCAAGGACCAGGACTGTTGAATGTCCATCATGTTAGGCAAAGGCCAGGTAGACAGCTGAATGTTCATCAAGTTAGACAAGAATCAGGTAGACTCTTGAATGTTCAAGTTAGGCAAAGGACAGGTAGACTGTTGAATGTTCATCGAGTTAGACAAGGGCCAGGTAGACTGTTGAATCTTCATCAAGTTAGACAAGGGCCAGGACTGTTGTATGTTCATCGAGTTAGGCAAGGACCAGGACTGTTGAATGTCCATAATGTTAGGCAAAGACGAGGTAGACAGTTGAATGTTCATCAAGTTAGACAAGGACCAGGTAGACTCTTGAATGTTCAAGTTAGGCAAAGGACAGGTAGACTGTTGAATGTTCATCGAGTTAGACAAGGGCCAGATAGACTGTTGAATGTTCATCATGTTAGACAAGGACCTGGTAGACTGTTGAATGTTCATCATGTTAGACAAGGGCCAGGTAGACTGTTGAATCTTCATCAAGTCTGACAAGGGCCAGGTAGACTGTTGAATCTTCATCAAGTCAGACGAGGGCCAGGTAGACTGTTGTATGTTCATCATGTTAGACAAGGACCAGGTAGACTGTTGAATGTTCATCATGTTAGACAAGGACCTGGTAGACTGTTTAATCTTCATCAAGTTAGACAAGGGCCAGGTAGACTGTTGAATCTTCATCAAGTTAGACAAGGGCCAGGTAGACTGTAGGAGCTCACCAGTTTTTATACCCCTAGTAAAGCCTCATTCTCCCAATGTTTAGATGCCCTCTATGCCCTGAAACATTTCCCTACCAGCTCCCTCATAAAAAATTTTAATTTTCTTCTTGTGTATGTAACACGTAATTTTTTTTTTTTTTTCCTCTCTCTAATCTCAACGGTAAACCCCTAAAAACCTTCCTATTTTTTTTAAACATAATATAATCATGGTTTTAAAAGAATAAGTTTTCATACAGTTTATGACAAGTTTTTATAAACCTACGACGATATACACAGTTTTTTACTCCCTCACTACAGCACGGATTTATACTTTTTTTTTTTTTTATGTAAATACATATTTGGCTCATTCTGTCTGACATACTAAATTCCCTCGACCGACTGGTCAGTGCGTTAGGCGTCTAGGAATAGAGCCTTTCAATAAACTGATTGAAAAAAGTCTCCAGCTATGTACTTCCCCAGCGCGAATTAATCAATTATGTTTTCGCTCTCCCTCCAAAACCAATCGACCGTATGGACTAAAGAATCAATAGTTGACTCACAGATGGGCTTCAGAATCATGGTACTAAATTGTGTGTCTATAAATTCACTACATGGGCAGTTAATAGGGTTTTTGAGTCGAGCCCACTCCTCTGATCCTTTTTCTGCCCTTCGGCCGATTTTGTGGAAAATTAATAGGTGCCGTCCTCATGGTGTTAGAATTTAAATATAAAACTTTATATCGATACATTCATTACTTCAGCAGTTAGGAGATGTAGAGTTGAGCTCCCCTTTCAAGACCGAGCCTATGGGCGGAGCTCCTGCAAACACGTGTAGCGCAGCCGTAGAGACAGTACGATAGGCCTTTGTAACCCTTAAAAGGGCTGCTCTCAGGCTTGCACCCGAGTCACGCGTCGCCGCTTCGTGGGCGGTTGACCTTTCTTCAATGGCAACAACGGGGCGCGTAACGTTGAGGCCCGGCCTGATCCGCACCCCAAGATATGTGACCGATGCCGGACTCTCAAAGCGGCGTGAGTGGATTTTGATTACCAGGGTATGTGATGTCGAGCATCGGTTCTCCCTCTCATCAGCAAAGCCGATGTTTTGCTAGGTGAGAGAGCCAGTTTGTTGGCGCAGCACCAGTTGTCAATATCGTCAATGTTATAATGTGAATTTTGTTTAGTTAATATTTATTTATTTTTATTTTATTTTTAAGTAAATTTAGCTTTTCTATAAGGTTACTACTATGTATATTTATAAGTAAATACAGGCCCTGAAGAAGGCACACTCAGTGCCGAAAGCTTGACAGAAATTGTAGGAGTTTGTTTTTATGGACCACAATTCTGATCTCTCCCTTACTTACAAGACAAGGTATCCCCCCAATATAATGAAGATGAACTGATTTCTTGTTGTTCGCCTCCATTCTCAAGACTGGAAACACTAAAAAAAAAAAAAAAAAATTGAGAAATAGCTGTCCGAAATGTCATAGAAGAGATTATCGTTTAAATCTTGTGTGGGGGGGCTTCGGGCCTAATCTTGTGTCTGGATGGAACTCGAAGATAACCGACCGGTTTCTGATAGGAATTAGGGTTCTATAACGCCATGACATTTTTTGATCCAACAGAAAAAATACTAGGATATAACTTAGGTTGGATTTACAGGGCTTTACACACATATAAGTACTGTCTGTCCAGGATTGTGAGGCCCGGCTGGTCGTCCCCACCCAACCTATCAGGGCGAGATAGCCATTTATAACCTAACCTAAAAATGTTCACTTGTTATTTTTAAAAACATTTTCACCTCCCAGCGCCCAATCATATACAGATTGTATTTTATTTTCTCCACATAACGTAGATAATATGTAGAAAGTACTGTCATGGGCAAATAAAACAGATGAGCGACCTTTGTCGATATAGTGGATTAAATAATAAGAACTTGTTCAACACTTATATTGTATAATTCCAAGAATAATATGTAAACATAGTGTACCGGTTTCGTCACATGTTCAAGAGGAATATTTAGGTTTGAAGGTGAAGTCCTATTGTCTTGACGGAAAATTGTACCTGATTTTTTTTTTTCTCTATATAATATATAAGTAAAAAAAACATTAAAAATGTTAAATTCATAATATTCGGTTGGGATCTTGTAGGAAGCGGAGTGGCTACCATATATCCATACATATATCATATATCCCGCCCTTAGCCCTGGTTGAAGAGAATAAGGACATTAAGCCCTTTCCAGACAAAAAAATTTCTTATAAAAGTTTCTTTTCTAAAAAAGTGACTTGGAGTTGGCCCCTTCTGCCCCCTACAATAAAGAAGATTTAATTTTACAAATTTTTTTTAGGAGGATCTTATTTTACGATCAAACAAAGTTATTTCTTTTTTGTTGTTTCTCTTCTGTTGTAATCCATTTTTTTTTTATATCCCTACTTACTACGCCAATAAGACATATGTTAGCTGGCTGGGCGTCAATGTACAGTTTCTTATGAAGATTTAAAATATATATAAATATTGGTAATTGTCTGTGGCTGTGGCATTCGGTACTGTTCGGTTACTACCCTTTACACACTGGTTAGCATGTAAAGCAATTCAACCAAAAACTGTTTTCCCATAAACAATCGTCTGTAAATAATAGATAGATGAGATCAGGTCGACTCATTTTATAACATTTGAATGCATACAATGAAAGTACTCATCTGTAAGCACTACAAAACGCAGGTCTGCCACTCCGCAACGGTGAAATACGAAATTAAAATGCCATATAAAAAAAAAAAAAACGTAAGTATTCCAATACACATATACACCTTTTGACCATTTTAGCGTTGAGGTCTTTTTTTTTTTTTTTTTTTTTTTTTGGGGGGGGGTGCTCCTGACCCCCAGAAGGGGGGTCGGTCACATCACCCTAATTTGATCGGCGGGGAAATGGGTTACCTTTCACCTTTCTCCGTTTAATTTTCAAAAACAATTGTGGTGCTGTGAACCTGCTCAATGGCTACGGTCTGCAGTCGTCCTTGGTTTCTTGACGTCTCTTTGCGTCGAGTGAGCTCGAGATTCTTCGGGGGGTTCTGTTCTGCCTACTTCCCGGAGCCGGGGGTAGACGCCGCTGTGCCTGTCGGCGGTCGGCGAGGCCCTGCGCGTTGAGGTCTGTGTGTGTGTATGTAATTGGAACTTTCTGAGCGTTCTAAACGATTGTAACTATAAACTTATATGTAATAGTAACAGGTTGAGTAACTAAGTCTGTAAACGAATGACGACATTGAAGTCTGTGCGCAAGACCGCAAGAGGTCCTTCGCGCATCACTAGGACGTCTTACCCAATTTACTGTGTATATTTCTTTATCCTTATCGAAACTGACTTATGAGCCTCTACGCTAGGGGAGGGGGGTTGGGGGGTAATTCTGCTTTAACTCCCCCCCCCCCCCCCCCCTTCCCCCGTTTTATCCGCCACTGGGCCCCGAAGTAAAATGTCAAGATTCTTCCAATCAGATCTAAGTTAGCACATGTGACTTCTTTGTTCAAAATTTCAAGTTCATAGCTACAATCGTTTCTGTGCACACGAAGTTCTAATCACAAACACACATACACCATCGCGAAAATGGTTGGAACGTATTTAGGGGACCTTGAAACGTAAAAATCCGTTGAAAATTTGTTTTTTGGATTTTTGCACCATTACAATACTTCGTAATACAGTAGAGTCCCGCTAATCCGGAAACCAATTATCCGATCATCCGGTTAATTCGGACCGGATTTTAAACCACTAATTAAAATTTAGTAAACTAAAAATTTAATTACAAGTACGATTATAAGTACGAAAATAATCAGTTGGCTACGATGAAAAAGTGTCGAGAAAGAACTAATTGACGTTTTTCAATGAATCTAAATACAGTGGAATCCGCTTATTAGCAATTCGCTTAATAGGAATATCCTCTCATTAGCATCAAAACACGCTGTAACGAACCAGATCGGCAAAATACAGTGAGCTTTGTCCGCTTATTAGCAATGAATGTCCGGTTAAAGGGTTCAATTATGAACGCAGAATGAGGTTTCGAGATAGGAAAATAGGATGTTTCACGGAAGGTCGGTATTCGGGGAAAAATAACACTTGCGTAAACAGTTTTAGTTTCTGACTATTCTCTTAACATTTTTACCCACATCTATCTAAATATATGACTTTGTGCTGACGAAGTAAGCCAAAACCGGTATATTGTACGTATATATTTTTCAGAGATTAGACATTATAAGTGGGAAACAAGTTATTTGATTTTATTAGCTTTTCCACTATACCGATGCATCCAAAATGTATTCAGATATAGATATATTTTTGTCTTTGACTGCTGTTGTTCCAGGTTCTCCGAACAGGTGAGAGGTACAGGTCTAGTCAAACGGTATAGGCCAGGTAATTCCGCTCTGTCAGCATCAATCATCTTCATTCTCACATTTTTTTTTCATTTCTAGTTACCTACGCTGTTCTTTTTTTCATTTGCCGTCTTATTCTTTCTCGCATTTTTTTTTCTTCTTGCTTTCCCAGCTGTAAAAAGTACAGAGAAAATTATGAATCTATGTGAACACGATAACTCCCGATCGTATCCGGAAGCCTTTAAGGACGACACCTATTGATTTTCAGCCAAATCGACCGAAGGTAAGGAAGGGGATCAGGGGGAGGCTTAAGGCCCCTTTCACATGAGACACTCAGTCTACGGGCCATCGTGTCTCTAGACACCGGTCACCGGAATTTGAGAAGGCCACTCTGTGTTCTTGACGTCAGAGACACAGTTCCACCAGGTTCATCTATCCCCCACCAGGTAGCATTATTCGTTTGGAAGATAATTAGACAAAAGAGGTACATTTAGCCTATTTAAAATCTAACTTTTTGAGCATTTATATAAAATGCTGGAGCCGGAGGAGTTGGTTGCTGTCATATTAATTTCAAAATTTACTAACAAGATAAAAAAAAAAAAAAGTAGAGGACAATATGGGTGCATCCGATATGTGCAAATAGACTGGGAAGTGGGACATTGTGTACACTTTATAACGTTAATGATTAACGTGAACTCACGAAGAAAAATAAAATGATAAATATCTTTATGTTGACAACCACAGTGTAGTGAAAATAGTTAAATTAAAATATAAACAAAAATGATGATCTTCGAAGTATGATGGAACCCGAAGAACGAAGCTCATTGGGCGAACGAAGACAAGGCTGAACGGGGACACTGGCTGATCCCAAGTCAGAGAAGTTCATATGCATGAGACTGAGTATCAGACTGAGAGAAGGATTAGCCGTGTGTTTACATTACGCACGTTGTTGACTAAACACCAAGTAGAGGGGAAGTTATGTAATCGATCAAAAATTCGATGTTGAGTTTTCGACGGAATTTAATGTTTTCCAACCCTTGATTCTAAAAATAAAAAAAAAAAAAAAAGGTCTGTATGTGTCGTGAACACTATAACTCCCGATAGAATTATTAATCGACACGAAATTTTATTTTACTCTTTAAGTCGAACCTCGATAAGTCGAAAACCTCCAAAACTCGAAAAAAAAATTTTGTTCCTTTCCCTTCAAGCCCCAAAACCTCCATTACTCGAAATCTCAACCCTCTATTAGTCGAAATAATCAGTGAATCCCTACAAGCCATTTTGGTACATATTTTCCCTCTATAACTCGAAAAAATAAATTGGACCTCTGTATCTCGAACATAGCAATGTTTTATTTTACAACCTTTACAACTCGATTATTTGAAACTTATTACCTCTATAGCTCGAAGAAAAATAAGTTACCGACTTTAAGAATTTGCCGACAATGTACACCATTGTTTCTTAGAAAACAATTTAGAAGTATACAATAAATAGGATTACCAATTATCTAAAGCAATAAAAAAATTACTGACTTTTTTTAATACCTACATATACTACGTATTTTTTTTATTTTGAGGACGTTTTAAAATAATGGTGATTTATAATAAATATAAATACGTTTGTTACTTCTGTAACTTGAATTTTTATTTATTTCACCTCTCTAACTCAAAATTAGTTAGAATGAATCTTAACCTCTACAAGTCGAATCAAAATCCGCCTGTCGAAATCCTTCATAAGTCGAAAACTCTATAACTCGAATTTTTTGGCGTCTCTCTTGATGTTCGACTTATAGAGGTTCTACTGTATTATTCAATTCTTTACAACTTATATATCAGTCAACCCAATTCCCGTGAGAGGGCAATGTATACTGGATACGAATAGAATTCTCTGGGTGCCTGTATTTCATGAGAATTCACAATTTGTTCGTTACAAAAGAACGTAATTGAAGTTAAACTAAAATTGCGTTTTCCTGTCACAATGGAAGCTTGTCCCTTGAGTTTCTCACTCTTATGATGGTATAGCTTCCGAACTCAAACAGATCTAAAATTGCTTTGGGACCATATTTCAAATTCAATCAAAATTTTGATTTTTTTTTAGGGGTAACTAGAAAAAAACACTACCAATGTACTCGTACTCAGCTTCAACTATACTCCTACAAAAAAACAATTTTTTTCCATTCTCTATAGGCGTAAAAATTGATTTTTAAAGGACGCTAAGTCTGAACCTGTACTCAGAATTTTTATATCAGACACGAATCTGATGATGTTAAATTTTAGACGTTGTATTCTTTCGTTGCAGTTTTTTTTTTTTTTCCTCATTTTATAAAAATAATGTAACACATATGAAACGTTAGTGTAAGAAGGTATTGTAATCGTGCGAAAATCTGAGATCGTGTTTTAACGGGTTTTCACTTTTCAAGGTTCCCTGCATGATGTCACATGTGCTAACTTAAATCTGATTAGATTATGGCCAAAACCGAACCAAAATGTAGACCCTTTACTACAGGACCTAAGTCCATTTTACAAAATAGGTACCGGTTATATTTATGACCTAATCGAAACATCTACTTTGTAGGCAATATTAAAAGGTACATTTTAAATGAAAAACTATTTTTTACAGGTCTTCCGGATTGCCGAAAATCGTCCTCTGAAATTATGTTTTTTTTTTTTTTTTGGCCTTATGTTTGATGCATATTAGCCATGTCACTGTGTTATTTACTAGTTATTTACGACATCCATGTCCCCGGGAGGAAGTTCTTTCTACGACACTCCCGGATGGGATTTGAACCCGCAAACCATGGTGAGGCCATGCAACTAAAGCCCTACTCTCTAGCCCGCACGGTCTATATGTGGCCAATACAGGACTTTTTTATACCAAACACTTTTATATAAAACTCATTTCTTATTGGCATTACTGGGTGAAAGAAATAAGCCATTCTCAGAGAAAAAAAAAAACTCTCAAAGAAAACACATTACATACCCAGTAATGGCCGTATGAAATGAATTTGAGGTGGGTGAAAGAGAATGATCTGTACAAATGTGGTTGGTATAAGAAAGTCCTGTAATAACCAAATCACATATTTTTTTCTACATATAAAGATTTTCGGGCAGTAGGCCGCGACGTAAAGTGGGCTCAATTTTCGTCCGATCTCAGCCAAAATCTAATCAGATCTGAGTTAGCCCCATGTGACATCTTGATCTCAAATTTCATGTTCATTGCTACCATCGTTTCTGCATTAGGAGCGCTCTCAACGTTCTAATCACACTCACACAGACATCATCGTGAAAATGCTCAAAACGTTGTGATGTAAAAAATTTACACACATTAAGATTATTAATATATTATAAAACCAATTATTATTATTTGCATAAAAACCGCTGTTAGGAGTGAAGTAACTTAAATAGTGAATAAATATACCAAGATGGGCTAGTCGCATTATCACATCGCAAACGAAATGTGAACAACCAATGAATGGAGACAAAAGACGACGACCAGATGTTCTAATAGTGTGAGACAGTCTAGGGAGAGATGGGGAAGTGGACAGTCTAGAGAGAGAGTCTGAGTGAGAGAAGATGTAGGAGTGAAAATTATAACATTGGAAGTACGTAGAAGAGAAAATGTACTTTTTATTTATATGTATATATGTCCAAAATATAAAAGAATGATAAATAGTGGCCATTATTAAACAGAAAAAATACTGATATAGTTTTAAGTAATTAGTTTATAAGATTTTTTTTTGTAAATAATATGCTTTTTTTCATTTTTCATATTAGTTATTAAATTTATAATGTAGATTAGTGTTAAATAAACCCAATATTTGTTCACTTATTCTATGCAATTCATTTCCCCTGTGAACCCAGTAAGATAATTTATACCATTGGATTAGATTTAACATTTGAAAAAAAAGAAACAAGATGGCATCTCTTTAATAAATTAGAAGAAATCCAAATGAAAAATTTGTTAATTGATTTTTTTTTTAAATACGTGCACTTTCTTGAACTTTCGATATTCTTTTAAAGCCTTTTTCGGAAACTACTGTAGAAATCAAAATTTAGTAGAAGACCAGCTATAATTTCTACAGGAAATGTGGTAATTTAAATTAATTTTATTATTTGTTTAATTATTATTAATTTTATTTGACAGTGACTCACCGCAATGTACTTCCCCAACAGAAAAACAACCTAATAACTTCACATGTAACCAATGTACCGACACCGTTGAGGATGGTGTCTCTGAGTTTTCAGTTACATTTGCCTAAGAGGAAATGAGTTTAGGGAGAGATTTAAAACTTTCTTGGCTACAAAAAATCTGAGCAGGAGAAGTACATTGCCGGTTATTCACTTATGATTTTTTTTTTTTTTTTCATTTTCAGATTGAAAGGGTGAGAAAACATGAATTTCCAAACGACGTATAGCTGGGGAAATAAAACTGTTTTCTTTTGTAGTGAGAGTAAAATAAAAAAAAGTAAAGAAAGAAAAAATAAAAGGGAGTTAAATATCTTTTTTTGGCAGAAATTAAAATTACTTACCTAATTGTTTCTTTTCAGGTTACTTTAAAATTAATAGGTTTAATTAAAAAGTTACATTTACCTAAAATGGCCAGCTATTAACAGTTCCAGGAATTTTAAGCCCATTTCCGCCCTGTTAATGTTTTTTCTGTCAGTGTTTTAGGGCCAATTCACCCATGATAGACCAGACTGCGACTGGACCACGAACGGAGTTGAAATGGACTTTTGAATGAACAGTCTAATGGGCCCTCTACACTATGGGCCAGGCAGTGGCCCAATCCTGCTGGGCCACTGTGTAGAGAGGGGTTGGCTTGTGTTGGTCATGTTGGGCCAGGGTGTTGGCTTGGGTTGGTGAACGTTGGCTTTGGGAGCGGTTTTTCAACACACATCGAAGGAGGCCAACATGCGTGAACCAAGTGCGCAGTAGATAAGAGACGCATGCACACACTTGTCCAACATTGGCTGTTTGTTGCTTGCCAGTAGTGCCTTGTTTATTCCTTTTATCCTGTATTTTATATTATTTTATTTTATTATTTTACTAAACTACATTACTATTATTAAACTACAAATACAGAATGTCTACATGGACAAATGAGGAATGTTTTAAATTTTAGGAAATAGGGTTCAAGCAACTGAGTGCTGGTCCAAGGTTTGTCCATGATACTGGGCCTATGGCTGGCCCAGTATGTGGAGCCAAGGTCCAGGCCAGCGCCGCCATTACGCCAATATTGGTGACCAATGCATTCGCCTACCTTGGCCCATAGTGTAGAGGGGGCATAATAAACCAATTCACACATGATGGACTAGACGACAACTGGACAATGTATTATTTACTTTTATTTTTATTACTAATAAAATTGTTGTCCGAATAAACGATTTTATAACCGTTTATATATCTAATTCATAATATATCTTTTTACCTTTTCGTACCTCTTACGACGTATCCATGTTGTGGTTTAACGTAATATATTATTATTTTTATTACGTTCTCCCACAACCCATTTTTGGGGGATCATTAAAATTCTTACGTATTTATTTATACAGTAGAACCTGTATAAGTCGAACATTAAGGGAGACGCCAAAAAATTCGAGATATAGAGTTTTCGACTTATAGAGGATTTCGACTTAGGCGGATTTTGGTTCGACTTGTAGAGGTTAAGATTCATTCTAACTAATTTTGAGTTAGAGAGGTGAAATAAATAAAAATTCAAGTTACAGAGGTAACAAACATATTTATATTTATTATAAATCAACATCATTTCAAAACATCCTTAAAATAAAAAATACGTAGTATGTACATACATATATGTAGGTATTAAAAAAAGTCAGTAATTTTTTTTTGCTTTAGATAATTCGGTTGTTCTCTGTCTATAGCATTGTCTAAGGTATAAAGAGCAGAAAATTCTTGTTCTTCCGAGTTGCTGGTTTGCACCAAACTACTTCTGACAATTTTCCAATCGACAACAAATGACTTGCTTCACTAAAGTTCAAATGACATCAATAATAATATCCTTTATAATTTCTTAGAATTGGTAATCCTATTTATTGTATCCTCCTAAATTGTTTTCTAAGAAACAATGGTGTACATTGTCGGCAAATTCTTAAAGTCGGTAACTTATTTTTCTTCGAGCTATAGACGTAATAAGTTTCAAATAAGAGTTGTAAAGGTTGTAAAATAAAACATTGCTATGTTCGAGAGACAGAGGTCCAATATATTTTTTCGAGTCATAGAGGGAAAATATGTACCTAATGGCTTGTAGGGACTCACTGATTATTTCGACTAATAGAGGGTTGAGATTTCGAGTAATGGAGGTTTTGGGGCTTGAAGGGAAAGGAACAAAACTTTTTTTCGAGTTTTGGAGGTTTTCGACTTATCGAGGTTCGACTTAAAGAGGTTCTACTGTATATACGTAAGCCCGTACGACCGATTTATTCCAATTTTTTTTTCAAACTTAGTAAAAAAATCATGTTGGTAAAAAGGAAGATTAAATTCATTATCTAATTATAATTACATACGTATAAAATTCAGATATAACAGTCAACTACTGTTAAAACGGTCAATTGGTGTAAGGGGAGAGAGGAAACTTAGTTAATTTGTACTGGAGATGTACATTGCCAGTGATTTATCGACGACTTTCTTTTAACATTTTGGAATCAGATCGGAAAACTGTCCGCGCCCTCTTAATTGTGTAGTGATTAGATCGAACCTATTTAACGAACCCTTTCCTTCGAGAGTAAAAATCGAGTGAGCATTATGGTAGCCCAGGATAATCACAACAGGAAGGAGTTAGTTAACCATTGGAACATTGGTGTTGAAGTTACGCCAACTTCAAAATGCAAAGTATCTTGGAAATGGGTGATAAAATAATATGATAAATAAAATATGTATTCACTTATCCTAAAGTAGGTCCATGTCTATCTTCATAAAAACTGACCTACTTAAAAAAACAAAAATCAAATATTTATTTTAAGGTTGAGGGAAGATATCCTTCATTTGATAAATAAAAACTAAAATTATATATATTTTTAATTAGAGTAGACTCTCCCTTATCCGGCGTTCTGTTAACCGGCGCGCTCCCTTATCCGGCGCTCGTAAAATAATATCAAATTTAAGAATAGATAATTAAAATACACAATTTCTTTGTCAAACTTCACTATATATTCTCAAATACTCAACTAGTTTCGCTGTGTTAAGGCATTATCAAGAGTCACTTATAAACTGATAATGCCTTAACACGGCGAAACTAGTTGAGTATTTTAGAATATATAGTGAAGTTTGACAAAGAAATTGTGTATTTTAATTATCTATTCCTAGAATGGAGCTTCACAAGGTAAATCTGGAAACCATAAATTATTTAATATCAAATTTGTTAAACTAAAATTAACATTCAATTATTAGATTATCAATTATATGAGCCACGTGTATTTACGAGTACATAATAATTCCGTAACTCACGAATCTTTTATGTATTTTTATTTTACATACATACATATGTACATTGTATTTATAATGAAGGGAAACGCTAATACAATATTTTATTACTTCACTAATATCCTATAAATAAATTATAATAAATACATAGTTGAAAATCAAACATTTATAAAAAATGTTTCCTAGAATAGAAAAACAAAGGTACCGTCCCGTCCGTGGCACAACAATATCGTCATATCGAGAAATGAACACTTAACTAGTAAAGTATGTACATATTTGTCAATTTAATAAAAGTTATCAACAAAATACATACGTGTTTTATTCCTTAGCTCACCTAAAAACACTTTTTTTTTATGCTTTAATTAATATATTTGTCTCATTAATTGATGATTTCCGTAATCCGGAGGCACGTCGGTCCCGGCAACGCCGGATAAGGGAGAGTCTACTGTAGATAGATAGACTCTTTATTTTTAAAGTAACATATATTGTACAAAAGAGATTGTTATAAAAAAAATTATATAAAAAAACGTCAAAAGAGAGAGAAAAGAAGATTTTTTATTCTTTATCCGGGTATCGCATGTAATCAGCTTCAGGTAAAGTAATATAACGCCAAGGGCAGCGCTGGGTAACCTGATCGTATGAAATATTACTCTCTATTCTGAAACGAAATTTTTTTCTCATTGTTCAAAAATAATCAAATAAAATACAAAATCGTGTTTCTTATTCAAAAACATTATCTGATACACAGCTTTCAATTTTACTTTTTTGTTTAACTTATTTCCTTTTTGCAACTATGTTACGTTTTTCAAGCATCATTAGGCTGATAGCTGGATTACAGACCCAATTAATTATGTTTAAGACAGGTTAAATCTTCGAAATGCTTCATTTTAAGACAGGGCCTAAGATGTACACTATATGTCTTTACCGCTAGAAAGTAGGTATTTTTGTCTGTTTTCGCCTGCAGCTCCCACCAATGTGGTATGGCGTCACAGGATCCGGACTTGACTAGATGTGCTTCAGGAAAGGAATATGATTCAATGGTTTTCTATGTATTTTAGGCATAATCTTTTGAATAAAGTTGTCAAGTCTCGGCGCTACTGGTTAGTGACTGGAGTGTGGAGAGACCTGTCTCTGATTGGTTCCATGTCAGATCTCTCTTAATACTTCAGTCAACTCCGGTTAGGAGGCTCTGAAGATTGAGATAAACTTCACTGCGTTTTTCACTTCACTATCACAAAGCCCCAAGTATATAAAAAAAAACACTGAAACTTATACCTTCCCTAATTCAGGTCAAGTCAGGTCAGGTCAATGGTTGTCGTTGCACCTGAGAAGTTTACTAAAAATTATACTTTGAAAATGAAGATTAGTAAAACTGAACTTGTCTTTTTAGAATAAGTATTTAAGTCGTTGCTGCATTGCAATTAGTTCGGAACAAAGGTACGAGATTGTCAATTGTCATAATTACTTAAAGATCCTACCGCTTTTATCTTCAAAGGTTTCACAAAGCCTCAAAACATTTAAGAGGATTAGACAATTTTAGCTTTAAATGGTGCATTTGAATTCATTAAAAGCATTAAATGAAAAATGGTAGCACATTAGGAACAAAATGTTCTTAGTGTGATCGAGCTTGGTTTATCCATAGAGATATAGACTTATAAACGGAACTAGCGATGAGTAAAATGGAGTAATTCTCAGATTCGAGTACATTAAAGATTAAGTGCTCGGTACTCGAGTAGTTTGTACTTCTATTGAGAGATAGTGTCGACTACTTGATACTCGTGTACTTTTAGAGCTTCAAAAGATGGAATATTCACAGCGACGATGAAAATGTTGCTTTTTCTGCGGAAACAAAATTTGCGCGATTATTTATACCGAAGCGTCACAGCAGTTGCAGCCTCTATACTCGGTGACATGAAATAAGGCGTGGGTAATAATTGGGTGGAAGTGCGGCGTTGTCAATTCGTGCGTTACCACTGGTCCAACATATGAAATTCGTTCGTCTCGCCACGTACTTTGGATTAAAATATCTCAAAAACTAAAGACCATTAAGAAAACATTAAGGCGTAGTCAAGGTCTACGCCGTAGATTTTCCGTGAAAACATCGGGATAAAATCATAACAAGTGTTTCGTATTAATATGTCATTTAATTATCAATCTCTTAAATACAATGGTTCTACAGAGTAGTATGGTTACAGAATAGATAAATCACAAGTTTGTTGCATGTAGCAAGGGTCTGTGGTAGCTAAAGTAACCTCACACTGTATTGACTACGCCTTAATGTTTTTCATTTTCTTTTCGATGCTGCCGTAGCTCTTGCATTTGCTTGGCACTAGGCTTTTTAGGTTTTTTAAATTTCTTTTGATGCGAGCTTTCCTCTGATTTGCGTTTTCTATAATTCCGCGCATATTTACGATTCATGTGAGACATCTTTAATTTTTTTGCAATTTTCAATTTAATACCGATTTATACATATATTTCGGCGAATATTTTTATTGTTTCACTTTGAGTCCTAGTAGTGCTCCTCAAGCTCTTTACAATGACACCCGAATCAACGTCCTACCTAAATGCGTTATCACGCTACACTATTTTCTAATTTTACACGACGCTAATTCGCAACAATCATCCGCCGGCGCTCACACTAGCCCGATAACTTCACAGGCAAAACAGACACGCTCTATCCATTGTGACCTCAACCGTTGTTATCGCATTATTAGTCTCGTAGTTATTAGCGATTGAAATCTGACGGTATTTTGTAACGCAAGAAAGTTTGATCAGCTATCACTGTGCTTAACGAGCGAATAGACGTTTTCACGTCAAAAAAAGGTGTTTCTCATAGTGTAATACATTCTTATTTCGGATTCAAATATCTCAGCGAGTTTCTCACAGTTTAGTCTAGCACAAATTTTATTGATTCGTTATAGAAAAATGCGCCCTAGTTTGCTTATTCCATCTCATGTTCCAGATCCCATATGCTTCATACTTGAAAAAGTAAGATATATGATCTGCAAAAATTAAGAAGGCATACATCATAAATATTTTTGTAACTCCCTTATTTTGAGAGAAAATCCGCTCATCCTATAAAACTGCAAACTCTATAGACGCTAACTGCTTTACAGTGCTTTAAAAATGAAATTTACTTTCTTCTACGGTTAGTATAAGCATGTATTGCAAAAAATATGATCAAGTTTTCAACGGAATTTCAAGTTTCAAGGTTCCTAAACCCGATTTGACTATTTCCGCGATTATGTCTGTGATTGGAACCACTTATGATAGCGCTCAGAACTCAAAAACGTTTTTACCAATGAACCTGAAATTTGATATGAAGAAGTCAGAGGTCCTTACTTAAATCGTTAATTTAGGGCATAAGTCCATTTTACAAGATAACGCTTACATTACTGATTCAATCAAAAATCTCCTCAAATAAAAATTGTAGAAAAAATTATAGACATTTTGTTTTGACACATAGAAACATTTTTCTATTTCTGTTTTCTAATGAAGATAATTTCAAAATATTTATCTGAATTTTTTTAAGTTGTTATTTTTGTAGCGGCCTTGCCGCTAGTATTGTTGTTAACATTTGATAATATTTAAAAAATAATATGTTGTGTGATTGTTGATAAAAAAGGGTCTCAGTTGAAAATATTAAATCTACAAAAGATAGAATATCTTGTTAAAAGTAAAATCGAGTTATTTGATATATATATATATATATATATATATATATATATATATATATATATATATATATATATATATAAAGACCGAGAACGCTACAGTTTATTATCCGGTATTGTGAAATGGCATGAAAGGTTTTTCGGAGGGAACGTCACGATCGGCGCTAGTAATATCATAGTATAATATTGAGGACACTATGGCCATCTTCTACGTAAATCTTTTGATGGATATTTTATTATCCAAATATTCAATTGGTCTAAGCCGAGTATTCGAGAACTTCCTCATTCCCCTATCTTGGATCAGGGCTCCGGAAATTCCATCCCAAATACATAATTTTGCCTTCAAACTCCGTCCAAAGTAATCCAAATCCGTATTTAATACAGATTAGAGGACGCCAGTAGCTCAAAGGTAGCGTCCTTGCCTACTGTGCTCAACATTGGGGTAACAAAATCTTGAGCACGCCATCCATCGGAGGGGACGTTAAATGGCTGTGAACATTTTTGTATTTTCTATCTTATTTTAGTTATCACATTAATTTTATGGTCACAGGGAATAAGTTGTTAAGTCGTGAAATGGCCAAAATGAGTTAAGTGTACTGTGTCTCCTAAGCCATCTGCGCACTGTGAAGAAGTTGCAAGCTCAGGACTCTAATACTTTCGGAATTATAAAAATGTGGGTTTCTTGCAATCTCGTAAAATTGTGTATGTTCTCGGTTAAATCAACTTAATCTACTTCTTTGAGGAATCATACACGAAATAATTGCATTTAACCATTTATTCCCTATGGCAGACTATTCCAAGTAAAGTGGGTGTTTTCGGTTAAATCAACTTGCTCAACTTTAGAGAGGCATCATTCACTAGTATTTCAAAAAGTGTGGTCAATAATTAGGTAAGTGATGGGAAATGATTAGGTATCTAAGGGAAAATCCAAGAACAATATTCATTTTCATTCACTCCTATAGATTTAAAAGGTATATCATTAATAATGATGCAAACATAATTTATTTATTCCAAAAACTGGATTTACACGATTAATTCAAAAGTAAAAAAGTGCTGCCCTGAAAAATTACGAATTTAGACTTACCAATTTATTCCCTGTGAGCACAGAATTTATATCTTTATTGTTATTTCATCGGATATTTTAAATTTAAGAAAAGCTTCTCATTTTAATTTTATAAATGTTCTCATGGTATCAGTAATCAGTTTGTTAAATAAACAAACATCATTTCATGCATAACACATACAAATTAGTTTAATTTGTTAGAATGTAATATTTTTATCTTTAATTTTAGTTTAACCACTGATATTGCGAATATATTTGAAGAAATATTTCAGAACAAACAAATTTCTAACTGTAAGACAGGAGGATTTACTAGTTGAGATTCCAACCGCTTACCTATCTGATGATGTCCCCATATGTACGGTTCGCACTCACAAACTTGTCTTTTTTATAACTAAACCTGACGAAGGAGTAATATAGAAACAGGTAGTTATTATGTAACATTTATATAATAGTCAATATTTTAAAAAATAATGTTGTTTTATTTATTAATTTGTATAATAATAATAAATTTATTTCCGTAAAACCAATACATGGTAATAGGATACGTCAAAAGAATTTATACTTTAAGATAGCTTATAAATTAGATTTATAACTACTTGAGTCTAACTCACGTATGATTAGTAATAATAACAAAACTATTAAAAAAAGTAAAATGAAATTAATAAAAACTGAACAAATAAATACTTAAAAATATATGAGTACATAAACAAAATTAATACAAGATACGTTAATAATAAGTAGACACATTTTTCAATTTAATAAAAATTAAGATAACTATTTTTCAAAAAAAAATCTTCGGAAGTGTCTTTATCCCAAGGATGTTTCGGGACTTTCTTACGTCCTATCATCAGGTTCAAATGTGCGAAATATAGAAAAGAAAAAGAAAACAATGTAACTATAACAATATATGAAAAATATTATATGTATATGTTTCCACAATATGTCCGCCATTCTCAACATCTCTTTCTATAATATAATATTTCATTTTAAGTAAGGCCCATTAAATTATTACTCCAATTACGCTGATTAACTAATCAATTAAGACTTTTTTTCCTTTTCACCAAAAAAAAAAAAGAAAGACGCTAAGAAAAGATAAAAGTTGATGAATGGGTCTCATTGAGCCTTTATATCCGAAAAATGTGGGGAAAAAATAGACAACCAAATTTTCTAATTAGAACTAGGGTAGGTTGTAAATTTAATTTTCGGAATGGAACATTGCTTTTAAAATTATACAGACGTCTTTTTGTCATTTGTCATGACAAGATTTATTGTCATATTTTTGAAGATAGAAACTTCTAATGAACATATATTTCCTATTATTTTTTCCCCGCATACATGGTATAGGGGAAGTTATATAATTTGTAGAAATTCGATGTTCAGATTCCTGTTTTTCTATCTATGCCTATGTCAGTTGTCCTTTAACCGCTGTGCTGTGTGGGTGGGTTAAGTAAGTTCATAATTTTTATCTTGTCACTCTGTACCCTGATGCTTTAAGAGTTATTTATACTTTTCATTATTTGTATATTTTATTATTCTATCATAGATGATACCGCTGATGATGACGCTGTTGCGTCGAAAACTGGTTCTGGTCTAAAATAAAATAGTGGGAAGACAACGTCTTTTATTTCTATGAGAAATCTCGTACCACATCTTACTATCACATATGGATACCATATTTTTAAAATTGAGTGCATTATTATCTTCTATGAAATCTGAGTGTGTAACTCCTGAAACCTGATTTTCAGGTATGTTTCCCTACAATAAGGTTGAGGTTCGTTAAGGTGTGTTTGGTTGGTCAGTGATGTGAGACTGTGACCTAGCAGTACCCCCAACTCTATCATCCTGTGCTCCGCCCTCAATATTAGATGTGCCCCAGGACAGAACAACAATGAGTCCCTATATTATTAACCCCACTAAGGGGGTGAGGGGTGAGGGGGGCAGCCCCAGTCCCACCCCTACCTGGCACTTTTCCAGACACTTTACTTCCCCAGCTGTTACATAGTATAGGGGAAGTTATGGAATCAGTCAAAAAATCTATGTTGAGATTCTAATTTAATGTTTTCCGGCTCACTTTCATGATAGGCTGGGTTAGGCTCGGATGAGATTCCATGTTTTCGATAGAGATATAATCATAGTGAATTAGACCATAGTACAGTAGAATCCCGATAATTCGTATGGTTAAGGGACTGACGGTTTGGTACGAATTATCGGGATCACCAATTATCGGGAGTACAAAATAAAAAAAATTAAAAAACGTATTAATGCAAATATGTATGTACAGTTGACTCGCGATAGTCCGACACTACGGGACCGCGGGGTTGTCGGATTACCAAAAATGTCGGATTACCAAAGGTTGGCTCTATTTAATTGAATTTGCAGTGTATAAGTTTGGAAAATTGATAAAAAAATCTGTGATGGTCTTCTGTTTCTTTTTACGCATACAATCAGTCATAGCCTTTTCTTCTTTGTCTTTTAAAATCAACACATTGTTCACGTCAAGCTCAAGTTCCTCGCACCAGCGTATTAAAGTGTTAGCAGCCGACATAGCTTCATCACAAGTGACTGTGTATTTCGTCTCCACGGCCTCCTCGATTATGTCGTCTTGTGTATCAGATGTTACTTCTTGCACTATCTCTTCATCCGTTAAGTCAGCGCCCAGGTTGTCGTCTAAGACCCATCTTCTTAATTCTTCCGATGATTCTTGTGGAATATTTATATCATCGCAAAGTGTCAGTGTATCCTCCACAACATTGTTTGTGACTTATATGTTTCGTCTTCCCGTTGATTCCCGTTGTCATTTTTTGGGAGGAGGGGATTCTCTGGCCAAACATTTCTCCAAGATCTTATTAAATTTGAGGGCTGAACTTGTTGCCGTGCAAAAGCTGCGTTCAGAATTGCATCCTTGATGTTAAATTGTTTCAATAGCACAGTGATGTCTGCGTCAGGTTGGCTAATGATGTCCCTGAGAAGGCGTTTCTTGTAATGTGCCTTTAATGTTTTGATAAACAGTAGGTCGCCCTATACCATAAACTTGAGAAGTAGCCGTGGGAGTTTCGCCGCGGTCATGCATCTTAATAGTTTCCCATTTCTCAGGAAGAGTTAATGTTTTATGCTTGCGTTTATTGCTTCCACTTGTACTTGCCATCACACTTAATAATAAAAAACGTAGGGTTAACTGTAATAATATCACAAATAGAGCAACTGCACACTCACGTTATTGCTACTGAACACAGCGAGGAACTAACGGCGATACGTGAGATATGACGATCATGTGAATCACAATACAGACTAGACCGATGACTCATACGGCGCGGCGTCGGACTACCGAGCGTGTCGGACTGTAAAGTGTCGGACTATCGCGAGTCAACTGTATTAAGAAGTATGTACAATGTGGTAAGAATAAAAACTATGCAATAAACACTGTTTTATACTAAACTATACAATAAACAATACATGCAATAAAAAATATGTACATATGTTCTAGATTAAATAAACACCAATCAAACATTTGTTAGAAGAAATGTTAGAAAAGATCAATAAAATTGCTAAAACTTTCCCCCTCTCCTCTCCTCATTTCCTCTGAGTGAAAAGAGTACGAGTTACATGAGATTTCATAGAAAACTTGTCTCTCTCACTCGCTCTCCCCTTTGGTACTGTAGGAATCAAGTGATTTCCTAGAAAACATTTATCTCGCACTCATTCTGCTCTCTTGTCTCTCACTGTCCTCACTCCCCCTCTTGAAAACAGTAGGTTTTTAAGCTGGAAATACGAATTATAATACGTTTTAAGTGACCTCGAGCATAAAAATAATACGAATTACCGAGGGGTCCGAAATGCATTGTTTTTATACCACTTATCGGGATTTTCTCTGGGGACCGGCAAATTTGTACGAATTAGCCGGAAATACGAATAATCGGGATACGAAATATTGGGATTCCCCTGTATTCTTATGGCTCCTCTACACTATGGCTCATTGTGGGTCATCATGATGGTCACCATTATGATGGCCTGAATGGACGCATCCACACAGTGGTTCATCTAGATGGACCATTCTAGATGTGCATGAATGGGCCATAGTGAATTTATAATTTCTCATAAGAAGTTGCCTAGGCAGTTACTAGTAACTCGCGGCGGTGGCTTTGTGTTTGGCCATCACGTATAATTATTACGTACACATAGTTACACAAAAAGTTATGAAGAAAAAATGGCAAAAAAGAAGATGGTGGATGACAACACTGCACCGTAACAGATCAAGGTATACCTAGTTTATTTTTATTGAAACTAAATATTTAACTTTGGAAGAGCAGAGGTTAACGTTTAGTATTTATTTTATTGTAGGCAATATATATTATGCAGGCACTGATAAGCGTGCGATAAAGGAAATAATGATGGCCCATGGTGTGGACATGCCACTTTAGCCACTGCGCAGCTTACTTGCGCAAGCTGGCCTCCTTTGATGTGTGTAGTCGGACCGCTCCCAACGCCATCCATGGCCATCACCATCTCCATCATCCACTACAGGCCATCTACCCCTCTACACAATGGTGATGGCTCACAGTGGCTCAAGATGGGCCATAGTGTAGAGGAGCCATTAGATTTGCCAAGGAAACTGGGAGACTTTATGAAGAACTTGGTGGTACCTTCAGATCCGGGTAAGACAAGACGTGAAGGTAAGAAGAAAGCAGCCCACCCAGTATACATATGTATATATACGAGGTGTGTTCACAAAATAACGAGAATTTTCGGTTTTTGAAAAGAATTTTATTTATTCGTCTATATCAATGTTATTCCCCTTCAAAATAGTCCCCATTAGATATTATACAGTTCCAATCCCGAAACACTTCTGGAATTCGATCTTTGGGATAGTATTTAGCTCTCTCAGCGATGCGTTTTTAATCTCATCTATGCTTGTGAAACGACGGCCCTTTAAGGTTCTCTTTATTTTTGGGAACAGAAAAAAGTCACACGGAGCCATGTCTGGCGAATATGGAGGCTGAAGCATCATTACAGTATTGTTTTTGGTCAAAAATTCACGAATGTTGTACAAAAGCTATGAATTGTTTTTTTCGGATTGCTTCACGCAAATGGCGTTGCACTTGTAGGTAGTACTCCATATTGATCGTTTGACATTGTGGCAAGAACTCATGGTGCACTGTGCCGTTAAAATCGAAAAAAACAGTGAGCATGACCTTCACATTCGACCGCACTTTTATACCACTCGTAAACCCTAGTTTTACTCACAGCAGACTCATCAAAAGCAGTATTTAACATTTCTAAAACCTTGCTGCACTTTATTCCATTCTTGTAGCAAAATTGAATGCAAATTCTCTGATCCATTTTGTAAACAAATAAATAACCGCCGATCGTATCAAAACACATGTAACCTCTTTGAGAGCTGATAGCAGACTAAACATCCGGTTTGGCTAACAATGTACAGATACTTTTCATACATGTTTACCAACACAAAACGAAAAAATCGCGTGATTCGGACTAATAAAACACGCGAAATTACAAAATTCCCGTTACTTTTTGAACACACCTCGTATATATAGGTATATGTCTGTGTGTGTAATCCGAAGGATTACCTATATCATCACGAAATTTTATGTGCATATCCAGAAACGCATAAGGATGTCACCTATTGATTTTGAGTGAGACCTACGGAAACTAGCACTATATCTTCATCAAACTTGCTCCCGTAAACTTGATGTTGTTTAGCTGATTCTATAAGAATTTCCTTTTTTAACCATCTCTAACCTATTTTATACCTTTTCCAACCATTTTTAATCACCTTTAACCATATCAGTTCAAACCTTAATAAAATCCAATAAAATTGGGGCATTGACGTACTACAGACGCAAAGATAGCGCTAATATCAAAGTACGAATACAAGCCCCCTGGGATACTTAAAGCAAAGCAGGAGAGGACATATACTTGCGAACGCTAAAGTAGACTCAAAATTTGTCCCGCAATCAACGTATTAATTATAATAAAGTAATTTTAATATCAATTAATTATTAAACAAATAACACAAACCAATTTTTGAAATATTGTCTATTCCACCAAAGATATTTACAAAACTACCGGTTTCGGCCTTACACCATCAGGTCTAGTTATGAACTAAGTCAGTTTGCAGAGTGCGACCCTTCTAATATATCTCAGGTATCTCTCTCTATATTTCAACTTGGGAATCTCTCTGCTGTACCGTTAGCTAGGCCGAAACCGGTAGTTTTGTAAATATCTTTGGTGGAATAGACAATATTTCAAAAATAAGAAAGAAGAGAATTAAGAAGATAATATTTGATCACATATTGATTTTCAGTCTAATTGGCTGCACGAGGGAGTTTAGCTAGGGACTTAACATAAATGGACTTGAAAAATAAAATAAAACTGGTTTATTTAATATATTGTCTAATTTCACTAACTATATATACATGGGAGTACTTTCGGTATTTCTACCATCCTCAGCCAAAAGCATAAGAGATAAGACTTTTGGCTGAGGATGGTAGAAAGGCTTTTGGCTGAGGATGGTAGAAATACCGAAAGTACTCCCATGTATATATAGTTAGTGAAATTAGACAATATATTAAATAAACCAGTTTTATTTTATTTTTCAAGTCCATTTGAATTATTTCACAATATCTCTGCAATTATGTCAGTTTTCAACTTAACATAAAACCCCAATAACTGCCGACGTAATGAATGTACAAACATCGAGTTTACGGGAACATGGTCGATGAAGATATAGGGTAGTTTTCATCGACCGGACAAAAGCATCAGCTGCTTTGTAGAATCCGCTTGATAAGTGATAGGGGAAGCGAAAATGAAATCTCGTTAATAAAAATCTATACACTTTTCCAGACATCTTTACTACGGCTCAGGTGCGGTTCGCAGTCACAAAAACCCCTCCCCATTTATTCGCCTTCTTATAAATTACACGTCTTTTTAAATGGCATTACTTTTATATTTTCCTTTTTTATTTTACTCTTCCATAATGGTAATCTCCTTACTCGAATGGAAATTCAATATGTCAATAACTACTTCTAAAACTCTGTCTGCTATCTGAAGAGTGTTGAACTGTTTACTGTTCCACTTTTTTTATTTTTTATTTACAAATAGTAATTTAAAACTGTATAAAAATAAATACAACAAGCAAATGCGCTAATAGAGAGATAATGACAATGTCAAAATGTCAAGAGAGGAGAAATCATCCAATGGTGACACTCCCTAGTCACTGATTTACTCTCATTTGTAACTAATCACTGTCACTGTCACTGCTGCTAAGGAGGTCTCTAGACCATTGTCTCTTAAGCCGTCGTTGGGGAAGTATGGCAGGATGGAGGGCACGGACTAGAGGATTATTGTGGGAACTAAGAAGAGAAAATAATTTTTTATACTTGGATTTAGCGACTTCGGTGACAAAAGGTACGTTAAGGTCAGTGTGAAGAGTTTTGTTGGGTACGTAATAAGGAGCATGGCTATCCAGTGGCTATTTTAAAATTTATTTTATAGAAAAGACAGAATTTATTTTAGTGAAGGGGGAGTGTACTTGTACAGTTAAAGACCGTAATAATCAATAATCATCCATTTCAAGATAGTTGTGAATTAAAAAAAATGGTAAATATTAATTTACGTAGGACGTCTACTACCGCTGTTACCGGTTGGTATGTAACATTATCTTCGTACTTATATTGTAGAAATATGTGCTATTTTAGTTCTGTGAGTTGCCATATGTTATTTAATTGTCATATCAATAAAATTAGCGCAGTAGGTCAGTTACGTTTGGCTTCTAAACACCATATCAGTTTATATATAAATAAAGAAAAAATTATTTTTGAAAAGGATCAATGTAGATGTTGTTCTAGAGAACTCAAAAAAGATATTGTTCATTTTTTATTAAACTGTCCTTTGTATAATAATATTGGAGAAAGATATTTATCTAAATATATTAAAAACTCTGATGAAGATGAAAGTAACTTTATTAGAATATTAGAGATTGTTTCTATGGAGCAAATTAATGATGTCTATTACTATATTCTAAATTCTATTAATTTAAAAAAGCAAACATTAAAAAATCTAACATAAGTACAATAAAAATTGAAAGAAAAAAAAAATTAAATTAAAATTAAGAATAGAGGACAAAAAATTACTAAAGATAATGGAAAATGAATTAAAATTGAGATTTCCATATTAAGTTTTTGTTAAATATTTGTTTTTTTCAGTTTAAGTACAAAGTGGTTTGACTTAATGTTTATTACTTTGGTTTCATTTAAAGTCATTATAATATGTATATGTGTATGTATGTATATAAAAGTATATATATTTTTTTGTTTTGCATTTCTCTTGGCTGTTTGTATACAAGTAATTGTGCGCATTTATTATAATATTTAGATACTTAGAAATTTATTAAGTTGTGAAATTCTAACTTTATTATTATATCGGATGTATATTCAAATTGTACCCCAACTCTCTACAATAAGCCTTAATAGGCTTCAATGTAGTAATAAATAAATAAATTATCTACGTACAATTGTCGGACCAGAAATTGCTTTCCATCACTATTCCAGCTCTTTCTCTATAAAAACTCATTTGATTTGTGAACAGGAAAATTTAAGACATAGGAATATACAAGTACGTAAATACAATTGAGTACGTCCATTCTGTATGGAAGATGAAATATATGAGAGAACATTTACTGCTTCTTCGAAATATCTGAAGAATACAGAAAGAAAGCTTCGTGATCGGTCAAAAGAACACTAGATTGAGAAGGGTATCATTGGATTGTCCGCCCGTCAATTTACAAGCGGAATTTTTGCGCCTTCATAATGTAACATATACGAATTTGAAATTTAAATATACAGAGTAAAACATAATATTCTCTTTTTTATACCTATAATATAAGAAAGTATTATAATTGTAAAAAAATTCGGGATCGAGTTTTCAACGGAATTGTGTGAGCGCTCTAACTCAAAACGATTGTAGCAATGAACTTGAAATGATGTTCTCACTTAGGTCTGATTTGATTAGGGCCGAAATCGGACAAAAATTAAGACCACATTATTTCGGGGCCTAAGTACATTTTATGAGATACCGCATACTCGTATATGCATAACCTAATCAAAATTCTCTTCATATAGAAGTTGTCGAGGAAATTGGAAGGCACATTACTTCCACAGCTTTACGAAGTATAGGAGAAGTTATGTAATCGGTGAAAAAATTGTAATTTCATGTTTTCCGACCTCTAGATTTTAAATATGAAAAAAAAATTCTGTCTGTCTGTCTGTGAACACGATAACTCCCGATAGAATGAATGTATCGAGATGAAATTTTATATGTGAATCCAGAATCCTGTAACAATAAAACCTATCGATATTCTGCCAAATCAGTAGATGGGGAACGGGGAGTTAGGGCAGTGGCTTAACTCAAAAACTCTAATAACTGCCGTTGTAATGAACGTATCGACACAAAATTTGATGAGTAAATTCAAAACACCATAAGCGAGACACGAGGGATCAGAGTGGAGTTCAACGCATGAACCACAATAACTGCAGATGTATCGACATGAAATTTCATAAAATTAAAATCAAAACCCGTTCCGGAGAGGGGACTCAATTCAAACACCCTAGACTGCAGATGTAATGAATGTATCACATAAAATTTGGTGTGAAAATTTAGGAGCCCCTATGTGTCAATTGTTGAATTCGTTTTAAGCAAGTACATTGTCGATGTTTAACCGACTTTTTTTTTTTTATATGAAATACGATTTTTCGCAGGGCACCCATTTTGCTATCACTTCTACTCCCCCCCCCCCCCCCCCCCCCTCTCCCACCAGGGCTGTCGCTAACTCCACACAGACAGGAATGTTTTTTGGAATCAGAAAAACATGAAATTGAGATGAAAACATAACATTTCTGACAATTACATGATCTACATAATTCGTATAGTTAGGGAGAAAAAAATTCACATTATTTCAACTTCCAGGTTCGAATAGTTTTTACCCACCAATAGATAATACTAAAACCTGTCCTGTGAATGTTAGTATCTTTCAACGTATAAAAAACAAAACTACAGTAGACTCTCCCTTATCCGGCGTTGCCGTATATGTACATATGTTTATCCAAGCATTAAAAAGATATTTTGAAATCTGCGTTTAATTAAGTGAAGTAATAAAATATTGTATTAGCGTTCCCTTCATTATAAATACAATGTACACATGTATGTACAATAAAAATACATAAAAGATTCGTGAGTTACGGAATTATTATGTGCTCGTAAATACACGTGGTTCATATAATTGAGAAACTAATAATTGAATGTTAATTTTAGTTTAACAAGTTTGATATTATTTTGCGAGCGCCGGATAAGGGAGCGCGCGGGTTAACAGAACGCCGGATAAGGGAGAGTATACTGTATTATCGCCTTATTACCGTCAGTTTCAAAAGTTTTAATTTTTGTGCAATAATTTGTTTGTTTCACTACTATTTTTGAAATAGTGTGTTGTCCATATAAGTATAAGTATGCCGCATTCGATGAAAACTCAACATCGAATTTCAGGCCGATTTCATAACTTTCCTTAGACTTCCTAGGTACAACTTGAAATAAAAAGTAACCTATTCTGTGCAGTAACCATCTCTAACCTATTTTAACCTTTCCAACCATTTTTAATCACCTTTAACCATATCAATTCAAACCTTAATAAAATCCAATAAAATTGGGGCATTCATGTAATACTGACGCAAAGATAGCGCTAATATCAAAGTATGAATACAAGCTGGGATATGTAATGCAAAGCAGGCGAGGCCGCATACTTGCGAACGCTAAAGAAGACTCAAAATTTGTCCCGCAATCAACATATTGATTATAATAAAGTAATTTTAATATAAATTAATTATTAAGAAGATAATAATTACTTTGAATAAATTAAGTCATTGTTGTATAATCTTTCGTGTATAATAATGGAGCACTTATCACTTATTTTAACTAAAAAACGCATACAAATGTTTTACTTCAGATAAATATGTTTGTATAAAAGGTGAATGGAGAATATGGACTTCGGTTCAGGGTTATCCAAGCAGAAAGGTACGTCCTGTACATTGTCTGTTTTTTTTTTTTTTTTTTTCTTAATTCTTTAGTATACTCAAACTCAGAAACGATCCGAGCAATGAACTTGAAATTTAAGTAGATTTTTTTACGAGGAAAAGACTAGGTACAATAAAGCGGGGCCCAAAGTACATTTTACAAAATACTCCTTATATTAAGTATGTCCTAATCAAAAATCTCTTCGAATAAAGGTTGTAGAGAAACAACGAGAAAATGACGTCTCGAAACCCATTTTTTTCAGACGTTTGTTTGATTTACGAGGACCAATACGAACAAAATTATAGCTCTCGATAAATGTCGGTAGCAAATATGTAATTCAAAGTAATGTTTAAATTGTAACATGGCAATGAGTTTTAAAATATGTTTTTTGTATTTATTTATTTGCAATCTATATACATAATAAACAAATATGTGATCAAAATAGCAAAAATATAACAATCACTTGTTAACTCGTTCGAAAGTTAATTTTTATCATTCACTATCTTCAGAGAGAAGAGGGCGAGGCCATCTCCTGTTCAAGTGACGAGGAGAATTTTCAGGATAGAAATGGGAATTTTAATGGGGAGAAAAGTTTCTATAGAATTGGATTAGTTTATTGACAGTGGGAATATTGAGATCTCTGTGTAGGACTTTATTGGTGACATAGAAAGGAGCGTTGACAATTCGCCGGAGGAGTTTGGGATACAATGCTTGGATACGATTGATGTTGCATTGTTTATCTGAACCCTGAAGTTCCAGTCCGTATGTTCAGATTTGACGTATAATTGGTCTTGTAAATCGTTAGTTTGTTGTTAGAAGTCAGTTTTGATTTTGGTCCAAGTAGTCGAAGTAACAGTCCATATCTTTGATTCAATTCTTTTCGTTTAAGTATTACTTAATCATTAATTATTATATAATATTACTTAATTATTAATCTTCCGTAATAGGTGAAGAGTTCCATGTTGAATTTTTTACTGGAATTTTATGTTTTCCGACAACAGAATAAAAAAAAAAATGCTTGCATATGACACGATAACCACGATAGAATGAATATAATTAAACACATATGCAGAGCAAGAAGTTTAAAGAACGACACCTTTTTTCAACCAAATCAGCAAAGGAGGATTTTACAGAGTGAATTATATAGAGGGGGAGACTTCTAACCACAAATAGCTCTCGACGGAATGAATGTTTTGATGTGAACCTGTATGTGTGGGTTCAAAAAGTTCTAAAAGCGAATCGGGCTAAAGAGGAGAAGAGTTTAGAGGGGGAAAGAGAGAGCGGAAACTTAATTTATTACAGATAATTCGAATTTATATTATTTTTAATAAGAAAATATAAAAATGGCGAATGGTATAAAAATTAATAAAAGGTTTAGAAAAAGATGTCGTTGAATAAATATTTTATTAGTATTATAACCCCTTTTTATATTTTCTTGTTAAAAATAAATTGTATAATTGACTATTATTAATTATTTTTATAATGACTAACTTTTCAGTTTGCCAAAATTCAGAGGAATCTTCTAAAATGCATTTTATAGACCTGAGTGTCGTAGTTCTCATCTTTACATCAGCTTTTGGTGAGATGTTATTATTTTTCATAAGATTATATATATGTAGATGTATATAAATATATAATATAATATAAATAATGAATAACTTTTCGATATTTTTGTACATGACAATAATGATATAGGAAAATTATATGGAAATTAATATTTGGGTGTCGGGAAAGTGATCATTTTGGGGTTAAATGATCCTAAATCATTTCTTTATGTTTAAAGGTAAAATAGCTGAAACGGAACAATGGGGAGCACTGCAAGAAACAGCTAAAACTGAAAATGTAGAAGCTGAAGAAGTTTCAGAGGGTGTCATGAAAACAGCTGGAGATGTTACCAACCCCTGGGTTTACGGATGGTCAAATGTAATCAACAGCGATGGCTATGACATAGTCAACAGCAATGGCTATGGAGGTCCGGACAACGGTGGGTATAATACAAACAATGGTTTTGGTAGCGGTAATAATGGCTACAATAGCTTCAACAGTAATAACTACAACAGAGATGGCTACAATAGCGCCAGCAATGGCTATATTATCGGTACTAACAATGGCAACAATAATCCTTACAATTATGTATAAAATAATGATTGCTCGCTTCTTAAAGTTTCTCAATAGCATTTAATTGCCAGTTGAATATAAGTTTTTACTCACTATTCATTTAAATAACTATTTTACATATGAGCCACAGCAGTCAGACTTGACAGTCCGGAAAGAAAACTGTTCAGTGGTTTTCTATGAACCAGACTTCTTGGTTCCTGACCAGACTCAGTTGCAGAGTGGAGAGACTTGACAAGTAAGTTGCGTCGCCTTCTGGAGCCTTCCTGAGTCCTGACTACAAAGCCGGTAATACCTGCCTATCTCCGAACTCCAGTCCAGTTCGGATCCTGTGGCGCTGTACTCTAACTGAGACCTTCACCTACGAAAAAAAGGACAACAACAAAATCTTAGCAGCCATTGATAACATTGCGCGTATACAAGAGGGGGGGGGGGGGGGGGGGGGGTCCTAGGAGTCTCAAGAATTAAAGAGATACACGATATTATGAGGAAATTTGAAACTTAAATATTTAAAGTAGTCAGTTGGAAACTGGCTCAGTTCAAATCGCTATATATTAATAAATTTTCAACTACAAAATCGTTTGTATAAAATTTTCATATTATGATAATTAGCTTCTTGACGTAGAAATGAAGATTGATATAAAATTTTTAATATAATTAATTTTGAACATCACTAAAATAATTATTTTATATGAGTTATAGGAAATTGATTTGAGTTTATTTCTAGTTGCCATATTGTGCATCTCTCTCTACTACATTCGTTAGACAAAGACAGATTCTGTAAGTTCTTATACTACTTGAACCTTGACGAACAGAACTACACATCAAGTCAAAGGAATGAAGTAACTGGCCTCAGATGGAATCTCATATGAGACTTAGGAAAGAAGCATCAAGAACTTACTTTTTATTTTTTTGCTTCTTTTTTCTTTCTTTTTTTTTCTATTTTCTTTTTATTTTCTTTTTTTTTTTTTTTCGAAAAACTTGGTTGTAGCCTATTCCCTTTCTATGTGTGCCTCTTGGAAAGGTTTACATCCGTCTGACATCAAATACATTACTGTGGGTCTCCTTTCAAGAGAGCCTGTAGGATCTTCCGTGTTGACTTGCTCCTATCATAAAACACCTACCCGAAAGAAAACCAATTCCTTTTCCTAATATACATTTATTCCACAGACCTTTTCTCAGACTATTTATTTTCTGTCAATATAAAAATAAAAAGTCGTTTGTGAATTTCACCGACAAAGTACCTACTGCCCCAGCGTGAATTAATCAACTATATTTCCGCTCTCTCTCTCTGAAATCAATTTGGTTGAAAAACTGTGATAATTAATAAAAAAAAAGTTAAATAAATAAATATATAAATAATAATTGAATTAATAAAATTAATAATAAATAAACAAATAATAAATATTATCACATCTCATGTAGAAAATTGTTGCTGGTCTTCTACTAAATTTTGATTTCTACAATAGTTTCCGAAAAGTTCACAGAAAAATGAATAGCATAGAATAAGAGAACAAATATTGGGTTTATTTTTTCTTAACCTACATTAATAATTGAATAACTAAGATTGGGAATAATAAAATGAACTGATTTTACAAAAATAAATCTTGCGAACTAATTACTTAAAACTATATCAGTCTTTTTTCTGTTTTATAGTGGCCTTTATTTATAATAATTTCATATTTTGGGCATATATACATATAAATGTAAAGTACCTTTTTTCTTCTACGTACTTCCAATGTTATAATTTTCACTCCTACATCTCCTCTACATCTTCTCTCACTCAGAATGGTTCACTACATCTTTCTAGATTTTCCACTTCCACTACACAACTAGACTGTTTTTCACTATTTGAAACAGCTGATCGTCGTATTTTGTTTTTCATTCATTGATTGTTCACATTTCGTTTTAAAACAGTCCATCCTTGTACATTTATTCACTATTTAAGTTACTTCACTCCTAACAGCTGTTTTTATACAAATAATAATAATTGATTTTATAATATTTTAATAATCTTAATGTAAATGTTTTTTTACATCACAAAACAATAGGTGCCTTTCACAGGAAATTCTGAAACGTCAGACAAAGTTTCGAGTTTTTAGGTTGAGCTCCCCTCCTCTGGACCTTATCATCGAATTACAGTAGAACCTCTATAAGCCGAAACGCCAAAAAATTCGAGTTATAGAGTTTTCGACTTATGGAGGATTTCGACTTAGGCGGATTTTGATTCGACTAGTAGAGGTTAAGATTCATTCTAAGTAATTTTGAGTTTGAGAGGTGAAATAAATAAAAATTCAAGTTACAAACATATTTATATTTATTATATATCAACATTATTTCAAAACATCCTTAAAATAAAAAATACGTAGTATATGTAGGTATTAAAAAAAGTAAGTAATTTTTTTTTGCTTTAGATAATTGGTAATCCTATATATTGTATACTTCTAAATTGTTTTCTAAGAAACAATGGTGTACATTGTCGGCAAATTCTTAAAGTCGGTACTTATTTTTCTTCGAGCTATAGAGGTAATAAGTTTCAAATAATCGAGTTGTAAAGATTGTAAAATAAAACATTGCTATGTTCGAGATACAGAGGTTCCAATTTATTTTTTCGAGTTATAGAGGGAAAATATGTACCAAAATGGCTTGCAGGGACTCACTGATTATTTCGACTAATAGAGGGTTGAGATTTCGAGTAATGGAGGTTTTGGGGCTTGAAGGGAAAGGAACAAAACTTTTTTTTCGAGTTTTGGAGGTTTTCGACTTATCGAGGTTCGACTTAAAGAGGTTCTACTGTATATACCTATATCTGAATAAAAGAGTCCCTGAGTAAGACTTTTTTTTTTTTTGCCCTCAGTCAAATCGGCCGATGAAGAGGAGAGCTTAGAGGGAGAATGGAAGATTAGATGTAATTCGCGCTGGGGAAGTACATTGCTGGCGATTCACCTAACTACTTCTTTACATATTGTTCAGGGTCTGAAAATTCTTTGTTCCTAAGAAGTTTATACTTTTCACAGGCAGAGTCACGTATTCAGTGAATCTTTCCCCTTCGCTGACTCCACGTCTAACAAAACTTTTCGACAAAATCAATAGTCCATCCCTTGGAGAATATTTGGGACTTGAGTTTTGCCAATTCATATCGTTGAACCTCAGGACCAAATGTCGACCAAATAAAAAAAAATGTGAATCCATTAGTGAACTTCCTTCGCATATTGTTTCAAAACTCCACGTTCAAAGAATATCTCTCTGTTTGGAAGACCAATTTACGAACGTAATTGCTAAAAGGTTGTAAACATGTAACAGCTATACGAAATATGACAAAAATTCGATATTGAGTTTTCATCGGAATGTCATTTTCTGTCATTCTTTCTCCTATGAGTTCAAAAATTAGGAAAAAAATAAATGTCTGTGTGCGCGAGGGTACAAGATAACTCCTGATAGAATAAACATATCGGCAAACTTTATATATGAATCCAGAAGTAAGGATGACACCTTTTGATTCTCAGCCAAATTGGCACAAAGGATGAGAGGGGATACCAACTCTAAATCCAGTTAACTGGCGGAGAAATGGTTGTATAGAAATGGAATTTTATACGTAGATTGAGAACTCCATAACTAACAAATCTGCCAATTTTCAGCTAAATCAGACAAAGGAGAACAAGGGATTAGAGGAAAAGTGAAAACAGTCAATTGCAAGTAATTCGGGTGTTGTCCATCCTGCGGACATATTATACGAAAGCGTGTAATGAAGGGTCACGACACCAGATAGGGTTTTTTCAAATAAATAATAAAGTCCATTGTTAGCACTACCAGAGACTGCGTGCCCTCTTTTATACCTACCACTTTTTGGAGGCGGAGTGGTCTCATTTTTTTTATGAACGTAGTTACTTTTTCATTACGTCCGCAAATTGGAATAGGCAGCATTTAGGAGAAGTAGGGATGGATACCTGTTTTAATACCTTGTCCACAAGTTGGAAGGATTCTTCGGTTGTCCGCAAACTGGATATAACCGTAATTTGAGTTGGGGAAGTACATTGTCATTGAGTCACCGACGACGGCATATACCAATAACCCCTTACCCCGCTTTATTTCCAGTAGTTGCCATAATCTATGGCGCTTTTTTACTTCCTCAGCTCCTACCAATATAATGAATGTATAAACACGAAATGTATACCCTGTGATGTAAAAAAATTTACAAAATTAAGATTATTAATTTATTATAAAATCAATTATTATTAGTATAAAAACATCTGTTAGGAGTGAAGTAACTTAATTAGTGAATAAATATACAAAGATGGACTAGTTGCATTTTGTTTTAAAACGAAATGTGAACAACCAATGAATGAATAACAAAATACGACGATCAGCTGTTTCAAATAGTGAAAAACAGTCTAAGTTGTGGAAGTGGACAGTCTGGAGAGGGAAGTGTTTTTAGGGTTAAGGTGTAGTGAACTAGTCTGAGAGAAGATGTAGGAGTGAAAATTATAATATTGGAAGTACGTAGAAGAGAAAAGGTACTTTTTTGTTATATGTAAATATGTCCAAAAACAGAAAAAAGACTGATGTAGTTTTAAGTAATTAGTTTGTAAGATTTCTTTTTGTAAAATAATTTCATTTTTTTTACTACCAATCTCAGTTATTCAATTCATAATGTAGGTTTAGGTAAATAAACCCAAATATTTGTTCTCTTATTCTATGCTATTCATTTCCCTGTTAACCCATTAAGATAATTTATACCTTTGGATTAGAAATTTAGGAAAACAAGGTAACTCTTTAGTAAATTAAAAAGAAATCCAATTGAAATAACTATTGTTGAAATTGTTTAAAATAAGTGCACTTTATTAAAAATTGCACGTCTTGAACTTTCGATATTTTTTTAAGGGCCCATTTCGGAAATTATTGTAGAAATCCAAATTTAGTAGAAGACCAGCTATAATTCTACAGGAAATGTGGTAATTTTATTATTTATTATTAATTTTATATTTATTTAACATATATATATTTTTTAATTATCACAATCCAAAACCCCGGAAAGACGGCATCTCTTGATTTCAGCCAAATCGGCCAAAGAGAAGGAGGAAATTAAGGAATTGGTTTTGGAGGGGGAGCGAAAAATTAGTTGATTAATTCGTTCCGGGGAAGTACATTGCCGGTGACTCACCGACTCCTGTTTCCTTTACTATTTTTTTTTCGAGAAATTTCTTGTAACGTAGCTTAAATCCTCGGAACAAATACTAGACTTTTGAGCTCGGAAAGCACAGAGAGAGAACCAGGTTGTTTTGGGTATTAGAGTTGACTAAAATGATGTTAAGATAGTCCCATTACTAGATTTAACTACACTGTTTTAATGGCGCTCCGCAATAAGGCAAGTCCCACGAAAGTTTGCACTTCCAACTTATGTCTACCCCAGAACTAATCTTTTGACTAAACTTTACTTTTAAGATTAGTCAAAAGCACAACTGTGGGTTCCTCTTGGTTTCTCCACACCTCTTACCTTCTTGGCGCATCTCTTCATTCTACCAACTTAGAGCATATGTATGCTGTTTTATACGGGAGAAAATTGCAGGGTTGCACAATGGGGTCATATGTTCATAAAAAGCTGATCTTAAAATGCAGCTAAGAAGCTGAAACAGGTTAGGTTTAGGTTTTGACTCATGCCCGGGCTTTAACTACGAGGTCATATCGCCTACTACCAGAGCGCTCTTTCGTCACTCTGGTGGACATGAGCCCGACTCTACTATGGGAGTCCTAAATTTTGGCTATCCTAAATTTTTTATTCACCTAGGGTTATAGTCTTTAACGAGTACCTGACATCGTACAGGCTCGGGACCATCGCTTAACGTCTCATCCGAAGGTCGGCATGCTTAAGTTTATTTTACCTCCCAGATAAAATAAACTAAGGGCCTCGGTCGGGTTACGAACCGACGTTCTTGAGCTCAGAAGTCAAGCACGCATACCACTGAGCTACCGGCGCCCTCAGAAGCTGAAACATGTCTCATTTTACTTTTCCAGCAGTACGAAGTATAGAGGAAGTTATTTAAAAGATCAGAAATTCGATATTGAGTTTTCACTGGAATTTCATGTTTTCGACCTCTTGATTCCAAAAATCAAAAAAACAATTCTGTCTGTAAACTCGATAACCCAATAATTAGCAAACTAATCTCGAAACACATTTCAAAAAACCCCACCACTCTCACACTGTCATTACTAGATGTTGGCCTCAGCAGTTTTCTTTGTTTCATTGTAGAGAGTGCCAGATAAGCGGATAAGGTCTGTAAAAACGTTGTACGTAAAATGGAAAATAAATTTCCAGAGGAAATAGTTCAAAATAATGTTTAAATTGTATCGCGTAGTGACGAATTATAAAATATATATGAAATTTCATATCGATACATTCATTACATTAGCAGTTATTGGGGTTTTTGAGTTGAGTTTCCCCTCTGGTCCACCCCTTCCCTTCATTATTAAGTGTCGTCCTTATGAAGTTGTGACATCACATATGAAATTTTGTGTCGATACATTCATTACAACGGCAGGTATTAGAGTTTTTGTGTTAAACCTCATCCCGAATTCTCCCCTCTCCTTCGGCGGATTTGGCTGAAAAACAATAGATATCAGCGTTAGATTCACATATTAAATTTCGTTTCGATTCTATAGGGAGTTATAGTGTTCACAGACACACATATAGAGACAGAATTTTTTTTTTTTTTTCATATTTGGAATGTAGAGGTCGGAAACCTTGAAATTCCATTGAAAACTCAGCATCGAATTTTTACACGATTACATAACTTCCCCTATACTTCGTATTGCTGGGGAAGTGTAGCCTTTTGTTTTCTCTACAACTTTTATATGAAGAAATTTTTGATTGGGTCATAAATATAAGAAACATCTTGCAAAATATACTTAAGGCCCGAAGTAAAATGGTCTCAATTTTCGTTTAATTTCGGTCAAAATCTAATCAGATCTAATTTAGCACATACGACATCTTTATTTCCAATTTCAAGTACATAGCTACAATCCGTTAGTTAGATCTCTCTCACAGTTCTAATCACATACACATATACACGCACAGACAGACATCATCGCGAACCTGGGCATCATGTGTTAGGGGAACGTAAAATTCGATTGATAACTCGGTTTCGGATTTTCGCACGATTACAATATTTTCTTATGCTATAGACATAAGAAAGTAAAGAACAGGGAGTTAGACTTCTAGAGTTATAGGTACTGAATGGAGAGGCAGGGAGCCGGGAGGGATGGGAGACTTGAGGTGAAGTTAACAAGGCAGGATGCACTAGCTAACTCCATCAAAACTTAAACAGAATTACTGCTCCTTCATTCAATGACTACATAGTGGCATTTGTAACAGCACGAGTCTCTGCTGCCCCACCACCTGATACATGAGTTCATTTCATGGCCTACATTTGTAACAGCACGAGTCTCTGCTGCCCCACCACCTGATACATGAGTTCATTTCATGGCCTACATTTGTAACAGCACGAGTCTCTGCTGCCCCACCATCTGAGACATGAGTTCATTTCATGGCCTACATTTGTAACAGCACGAGTCTCTGCTGCCCCACCACCTGATACATGAGTTCATTTCATGGCCTACATTTGTAACAGCACGAGTCTCTGCTGCCCCACCATCTGAGACATGAGTTCATTTCATGGCCTACATTTGTAACAGCACGAGTCTCTGCTGCCCCACCATCTGAGACATGAGTTCATTTCATGGCCTACATTTGTAACAGCACGAGTCTCTGCTGCCCCACCATCTGAGACATGAGTTCATTTCATGGCCTACATTTGTAACAGCACGAGTCTCTGCTGCCCCACCACCTGATACATGAGTTCATTTCATGGCCTACATTTGTAACAGCACGAGTCTCTGCTGCCCCACCACCTGAGACATGAGTTCATTTCATGGCCTACATTTGTAACAGCACGAGTCTCTGCTGCCCCACCACCTGATACATGAGTTCATTTCATGGCCTACATTTGTAACAGCACGAGTCTCTGCTGCCCCACCATCTGAGACATGAGTTCATTTCATGGCCTACATTTGTAACAGCACGAGTCTCTGCTGCCCCACCACCTGATACATGAGTTCATTTCATGGCCTACATTTGTAACAGCACGAGTCTCTGCTGCCCCACCACCTGATACATGAGTTCATTTCATGGCCTACATTTGTAACAGCACGAGTCTCTGCTGCCCCACCATCTGAGACATGAGTTCATTTCATGGCCTACATTTGTAACAGCACGAGTCTCTGCTGCCCCACCACCTGATACATGAGTTCATTTCATGGCCTACATTTGTAACAGCACGAGTCTCTGCTGCCCCACCATCTGAGACATGAGTTCATTTCATGGCCTACATTTGTAACAGCACGAGTCTCTGCTGCCCCACCACCTGATACATGAGTTCATTTCATGGCCTACATTTGTAACAGCACGAGTCTCTGCTGCCCCACCACCTGATACATGAGTTCATTTCATGGCCTACATTTGTAACAGCACGAGTCTCTGCTGCCCCACCACCTGATACATGAGTTCATTTCATGGCCTACATTTGTAACAGCACGAGTCTCTGCTGCCCCACCACCTGAGACATGAGTTCATTTCATGGCCTACATTTGTAACAGCACGAGTCTCTGCTGCCCCACCACCTGAGACATGAGTTCATTTCATGGCCTACATTTGTAACAGCACGAGTCTCTGCTGCCCCACCATCTGAGACATGAGTTCATTTCATGGCCTACATTTGTAACAGCACGAGTCTCTGCTGCCCCACCACCTGATACATGAGTTCATTTCATGGCCTACATTTGTAACAGCACGAGTCTCTGCTGCCCCACCACCTGATACATGAGTTCATTTCATGGCCTACATTTGTAACAGCACGAGTCTCTGCTGCCCCACCATCTGAGACATGAGTTCATTTCATGGCCTACATTTGTAACAGCACGAGTCTCTGCTGCCCCACCACCTGATACATGAGTTCATTTCATGGCCTACATTTGTAACAGCACGAGTCTCTGCTGCCCCACCACCTGATACATGAGTTCATTTCATGGCCTACATTTGTAACAGCACGAGTCTCTGCTGCCCCACCATCTGAGACATGAGTTCATTTCATGGCCTACATTTGTAACAGCACGAGTCTCTGCTGCCCCACCACCTGATACATGAGTTCATTTCATGGCCTACATTTGTAACAGCACGAGTCTCTGCTGCCCCACCACCTGATACATGAGTTCATTTCATGGCCTACATTTGTAACAGCACGAGTCTCTGCTGCCCCACCACCTGAGACATGAGTTCATTTCATGGCCTACATTTGTAACAGCACGAGTCTCTGCTGCCCCACCACCTGAGACATGAGTTCATTTCATGGCCTACATTTGTAACAGCACGAGTCTCTGCTGCCCCACCATCTGAGACATGAGTTCATTTCATGGCCTACATTTGTAACAGCACGAGTCTCTGCTGCCCCACCACCTGATACATGAGTTCATTTCATGGCCTACATTTGTAACAGCACGAGTCTCTGCTGCCCCACCACCTGATACATGAGTTCATTTCATGGCCTACATTTGTAACAGCACGAGTCTCTGCTGCCCCACCATCTGAGACATGAGTTCATTTCATGGCCTACATTTGTAACAGCACGAGTCTCTGCTGCCCCACCACCTGATACATGAGTTCATTTCATGGCCTACATTTGTAACAGCACGAGTCTCTGCTGCCCCACCACCTGATACATGAGTTCATTTCATGGCCTACATTTGTAACAGCACGAGTCTCTGCTGCCCCACCATCTGAGACATGAGTTCATTTCATGGCCTACATTTGTAACAGCACGAGTCTCTGCTGCCCCACCACCTGATACATGAGTTCATTTCATGGCCTACATTTGTAACAGCACGAGTCTCTGCTGCCCCACCACCTGAGACATGAGTTCATTTCATGGCCTACATTTGTAACAGCACGAGTCTCTGCTGCCCCACCATCTGAGACATGAGTTCATTTCATGGCCTACATTTGTAACAGCACGAGTCTCTGCTGCCCCACCACCTGAGACATGAGTTCATTTCATGGCCTACATTTGTAACAGCACGAGTCTCTGCTGCCCCACCACCTGAGACATGAGTTCATTTCATGGCCTACATTTGTAACAGCACGAGTCTCTGCTGCCCCACCACCTGAGACATGAGTTCATTTCATGGCCTACATTTGTAACAGCACGAGTCTCTGCTGCCCCACCATCTGAGACATGAGTTCATTTCATGGCCTACATTTGTAATAGCACGAGTCTCTGCTGCCCCACCACCTGAGACATGAGTTCACTTCATGGCCTACATTTGTAACAGCACGAGTCTCTGCTGCCCCACCATCTGAGACATGAGTTCATTTCATGGCCTACATTTGTAACAGCACGAGTCTCTGCTGCCCCACCATCTGAGACATGAGTTCATTTCATGGCCTACATTTGTAACAGCACGAGTCTCTGCTGCCCCACCACCTGATACATGAGTTCATTTCATGGCCTACATTTGTAACAGCACGAGTCTCTGCTGCCCCACCACCTGAGACATGAGTTCATTTCATGGCCTACATTTGTAACAGCACGAGTCTCTGCTGCCCCACCATCTGAGACATGAGTTCATTTCATGGCCTACATTTGTAACAGCACGAGTCTCTGCTGCCCCACCACCTGAGACATGAGTTCATTTCATGGCCTACATTTGTAACAGCACGAGTCTCTGCTGCCCCACCACCTGAGACATGAGTTCATTTCATGGCCTACATTTGTAACAGCACGAGTCTCTGCTGCCCCACCACCTGAGACATGAGTTCATTTCATGGCCTACATTTGTAACAGCACGAGTCTCTGCTGCCCCACCATCCTGAGACATGAGTTCATTTCATGGCCTACATTTGTAACAGCACGAGTCTCTGCTGCCCCACCACCTGATACATGAGTTCATTTCATGGCCTACATTTGTAACAGCACGAGTCTCTGCTGCCCCACCACCTGATACATGAGTTCATTTCATGGCCTACATTTGTAACAGCACGAGTCTCTGCTGCCCCACCACCTGATACATGAGTTCATTTCATGGCCTACATTTGTAACAGCACGAGTCTCTGCTGCCCCACCACCTGAGACATGAGTTCATTTCATGGCCTACATTTGTAACAGCACGAGTCTCTGCTGCCCCACCATCTGAGACATGAGTTCATTTCATGGCCTACATTTGTAACAGCACGAGTCTCTGCTGCCCCACCACCTGATACATGAGTTCATTTCATGGCCTACATTTGTAACAGCACGAGTCTCTGCTGCCCCACCACCTGATACATGAGTTCATTTCATGGCCTACATTTGTAACAGCACGAGTCTCTGCTGCCCCACCACCTGATACATGAGTTCATTTCATGGCCTACATTTGTAACAGCACGAGTCTCTGCTGCCCCACCACCTGAGACATGAGTTCATTTCATGGCCTACATTTGTAACAGCACGAGTCTCTGCTGCCCCACCACCTGAGACATGAGTTCATTTCATGGCCTACATTTGTAACAGCACGAGTCTCTGCTGCCCCACCACCTGAGACATGAGTTCATTTCATGGCCTACATTTGTAACAGCACGAGTCTCTGCTGCCCCACCACCTGAGACATGAGTTCATTTCATGGCCTACATTTGTAACAGCACGAGTCTCTGCTGCCCCACCACCTGAGACATGAGTTCATTTCATGGCCTACATTTGTAACAGCACGAGTCTCTGCTGCCCCACCACCTGAGACATGAGTTCATTTCATGGCCTACATTTGTAACAGCACGAGTCTCTGCTGCCCCACCACCTGATACATGAGTTCATTTCATGGCCTACATTTGTAACAGCACGAGTCTCTGCTGCCCCACCACCTGAGACATGAGTTCATTTCATGGCCTACATTTGTAACAGCACGAGTCTCTGCTGCCCCACCACCTGAGACATGAGTTCATTTCATGGCCTACATTTGTAACAGCACGAGTCTCTGCTGCCCCACCACCTGAGACATGAGTTCATTTCATGGCCTACATTTGTAACAGCACGAGTCTCTGCTGCCCCACCACCTGAGACATGAGTTCATTTCATGGCCTACATTTGTAACAGCACGAGTCTCTGCTGCCCCACCACCTGAGACATGAGTTCATTTCATGGCCTACATTTGTAACAGCACGAGTCTCTGCTGCCCCACCACCTGAGACATGAGTTCATTTCATGGCCTACATTTGTAACAGCACGAGTCTCTGCTGCCCCACCACCTGAGACATGAGTTCATTTCATGGCCTACATTTGTAACAGCACGAGTCTCTGCTGCCCCACCACCTGAGACATGAGTTCATTTCATGGCCTACATTTGTAACAGCACGAGTCTCTGCTGCCCCACCACCTGAGACATGAGTTCATTTCATGGCCTACATTTGTAACAGCACGAGTCTCTGCTGCCCCACCATCTGAGACATGAGTTCATTTCATGCCTACATTTGTAACAGCACGAGTCTCTGCTGCCCCACCACCTGATACATGAGTTCATTTCATGGCCTACATTTGTAACAGCACGAGTCTCTGCTGCCCCACCACCTGATACATGAGTTCATTTCATGGCCTACATTTGTAACAGCACGAGTCTCTGCTGCCCCCACCACCTGATACATGAGTTCATTTCATGGCCTACATTTGTAACAGCACGAGTCTCTGCTGCCCCACCACCTGAGACATGAGTTCATTTCATGGCCTACATTTGTAACAGCACGAGTCTCTGCTGCCCCACCACCTGAGACATGAGTTCATTTCATGGCCTACATTTGTAACAGCACGAGTCTCTGCTGCCCCACCACCTGAGACATGAGTTCATTTCATGGCCTACATTTGTAACAGCACGAGTCTCTGCTGCCCCACCACCTGAGACATGAGTTCATTTCATGGCCTACATTTGTAACAGCACGAGTCTCTGCTGCCCCACCCACCTGAGACATGAGTTCATTTCATGGCCTACATTTGTAACAGCACGAGTCTCTGCTGCCCCACCACCTGATACATGAGTTCATTTCATGGCCTACATTTGTAACAGCACGAGTCTCTGCTGCCCCACCACCTGAGACATGAGTTCATTTCATGGCCTACATTTGTAACAGCACGAGTCTCTGCTGCCCCACCACCTGAGACATGAGTTCATTTCATGGCCTACATTTGTAACAGCACGAGTCTCTGCTGCCCCACCACCTGAGACATGAGTTCATTTCATGGCCTACATTTGTAACAGCACGAGTCTCTGCTGCCCCACCACCCTGAGACATGAGTTCATTTCATGGCCTACATTTGTAACAGCACGAGTCTCTGCTGCCCCACCACCTGAGACATGAGTTCATTTCATGGCTACATCTGTACAGCACGAGTCTCTGCTGCCCCACCACCTGATACATGAGTTCAATTTCATGGCTACATTTGTAACAGCACGAGTCTCTGCTGCCCCACCACCTGATACATGAGTTCATTTCATGGCCTACATTTGTAACAGCACGAGTCTCTGCTGCCCCACCACCTGAGACATGAGTTCATTTCATGGCCTACATTTGTAACAGCACGAGTCCTCTGCTGCCCACCACCTGAGACATGAGTTCATTTCATGGCCTACATTTGTAACAGCACGAGTCTCTGCTGCCCCACCACCTGAGACATGAGTTTCTTCTGCCCACACTGAGACTGAGTTCATTTCATGGGCTGCCCCACCACCTGAGACATGAGTTCATTTCATGGCCTACATTTGTAACAGCACGAGTCTCTGCTGCCCCACCACCTGAGACATGAGTTCATTTCATGGCCTACATTTGTAACAGCACGAGTCTCTGCTGCCCCACCACCTGAGACATGAGTTCATTTCATGGCCTACATTTGTAACAGCACGAGTCTCTGCTGCCCCACCACCTGAGACATGAGTTCATTTCATGGCCTACATTTGTAACAGCACGAGTCTCTGCTGCCCCACCACCTGAGACATGAGTTCATTTCATGGCCTACATTTGTAACAGCACGAGTCTCTGCTGCCCCACCACCTGAGACATGAGTTCATTTCATGGCCTACATTTGTAACAGCACGAGTCTCTGCTGCCCCACCACCTGAGACATGAGTTCATTTCATGGCCTACATTTGTAACAGCACGAGTCTCTGCTGCCCCACCACCTGAGACATGAGTTCATTTCATGGCCTACATTTGTAACAGCACGAGTCTCTGCTGCCCCACCACCTGAGACATGAGTTCATTTCATGGCCTACATTTGTAACAGCACGAGTCTCTGCTGCCCCACCACCTGAGACATGAGTTCATTTCATGGCCTACATTTGTAACAGCACGAGTCTCTGCTGCCCCACCACCTGAGACATGAGTTCATTTCATGGCCTACATTTGTAACAGCACGAGTCTCTGCTGCCCCACCATCTGAGACATGAGTTCATTTCATGGCCTACATTTGTAACAGCACGAGTCTCTGCTGCCCACCACCTGAGACATGAGTTCATTTCATGGCCTACATTTGTAACAGCACGAGTCTCTGCTGCCCCACCACCTGAGACATGAGTTCATTTCATGGCCTACATTTGTAACAGCACGAGTCTCTGCTGCCCCACCATCTGAGACATGAGTTCATTTCATGGCCTACATTTGTAACAGCACGAGTCTCTGCTGCCCCACCACCTGAGACATGAGTTCATTTCATGGCCTACATTTGTAACAGCACGAGTCTCTGCTGCCCCACCATCTGAGACATGAGTTCATTTCATGGCCTACATTTGTAACAGCACGAGTCTCTGCTGCCCCACCATCTGAGACATGAGTTCATTTCATGGCCTACATTTGTAACAGCACGAGTCTCTGCTGCCCCACCACCTGAGACATGAGTTCATTTCATGGCCTACATTTGTAACAGCACGAGTCTCTGCTGCCCCACCATCTGAGACATGAGTTCATTTCATGGCCTACATTTGTAACAGCACGAGTCTCTGCTGCCCCACCATCTGAGACATGAGTTCATTTCATGGCCTACATTTGTAACAGCACGAGTCTCTGCTGCCCCACCACCTGAGACATGAGTTCATTTCATGGCCTACATTTGTAACAGCACGAGTCTCTGCTGCCCCACCATCTGAGACATGAGTTCATTTCATGGCCTACATTTGTAACAGCACGAGTCTCTGCTGCCCCACCACCTGAGACATGAGTTCATTTCATGGCCTACATTTGTAACAGCACGAGTCTCTGCTGCCCCACCACCTGAGACATGAGTTCATTTCATGGCCTACATTTGTAACAGCACGAGTCTCTGCTGCCCCACCACCTGAGACATGAGTTCATTTCATGGCCTACATTTGTAACAGCACGAGTCTCT